>JANVCC010000064.1:29486-50817 GCA_025345505.1 Todiramphus chloris collaris
GGAGAGGAGAGGAGAGGAGAGGAGAGGAGAGGAGAGGAGAGGAGAGGGAGAGGAGAGGAAGGGCAGCACTGACCTTTTCCACTAATGGAGTCGGGGGGCAGAGACCCTGGATTTTATTACCCTTTGCTGGTGGCAGCACATAGGACAAGTTGGCATGGGGACGAGGCCACTGATCCTTCAATGTCCTTCCCTCCTGCCTGAGCTGGCAGATTTTGTCCTCTGTTCCAACCCCAAGGCTGCTTCTCCTGTCAGCTGTTCCAGGTCAGGGTGTTCCTCACACAGTGTGTGAGACATCAACTCACTTGGATCGGAGTTCCACACAGACCTGACAGGACAGACTGCCCCAGGCACAAGAACCACAGAGTCACAGAATCCTTAAGTTTTGGAAAGACTTCCAAGATCACCAAGTCCAACCATCCACCTATTGTGACCACTAGACTGCATCGTGAAGTGCCACGTCTACATGTTTTTTGAACACCTCAAGGGATGGTGACTCCATCACCTCCCTGAACAGTTCTAATACCCAATGCCTCTTTCATTACAGAAATTGAACCCCATGTCTAATCTAAACCTCCCCAGCACAAACTGAGTGCATTTCCTCTCATCCTACCACTAGTTACTTGGGAGAAGAGACCAAAACCCACCTCACTACAACCTCCTGTCAGGGAGGTGTAGAGAGCAGTAAGGTCTCCCCTCAGCATGCTCTTCTGCAGAATAAATGACCGCATGTCCCAACAGCTGTTCCTCATAAGACATGTTCTCCAGACCCCTCACCAGCTTTGCTGTCCTTCTCTGGACCTGCTCCAGCACCATAATGTCTTTCTTACACTGTGGCGCCCAAAACTGAACTCAGTGCTCAAGCTGTGGCCTCACCAGTGCCCAGTACAGGGCCACTGTCACTTCCCTGATGATCTCTCAGATACCCTGGGAAAGAAGCCACCGTCTTGGGGGCTGCTTGTCTGACATGAGCCAGCTCCAGGGCAGAAAGGCAGCACCCAGGAGGTGGTAGCAGGACCAGATCCCAGTGAGCATGACCCTTGTTGGCCCAGCTGGGGCTGGTGCTGAGCTTGGTTCTCATAGGGCTGAGGGGAGGGCACAGGGAGATGTGCTGGACACTGAGGGCTGAACTCAGCTCTCCATGGGGGTGCCCAGTGACACTGGACATGGGCAACAGGCTCTGAAGGGCCTGCCCAGGCCTCTCCCACAGGCAGCAGAGCTGGATGGCAGCTGCCCAGCTTTTTGCACGGGAAACTGGAGACCCTGGGAGAGCAGAATCATAGAATCATAGAATCATAGAATCATAATGGTTGGAAAGGACCTCCAGGGTCATCAAGTCCCACCTTTGTCCTAGCATTTCTCAACCACTACACCATATCCTCAAGCTCCACATCTAATCATTCTTTAAACACCTCCAGGGATGGTGACTCCACCACCTCCCTGGGCAGCCTGTTCCAGTGCCTAACTAACCTCTCAGTGAAGAATTTCCTCCTAATATCTAACCTAAACCTCCCCTGATGCAACTTGAGTCCATTTCCCCTCGTCCTATCATTACTAATTTGAGAGAAGAGACCAGCACCAGCCTCGCTACAACCTCCTTTTAGGTAGTTGTAGAGGGCGATAAGGTCTCCCCTCAGCCTTCTCTTCTCTAGACTAAGCAAACCCAGCCGCTCTTCACAGGCCATGCTTTCCAGCCCTTTCACCAGCTCTGTTGCCCTCCTCTGCACTCGCTCCAGCCCCTCTCCCAGAGGGCACCTAGAGGGAGACCATGTGTCTGGGGGTGGAATTCCCAAAGCAAGGACCATCCAAGGTGGAGTCACCCAATGGACAAGCACTATATTTGAGTGCCAACAAGGGCTCTGCCATCCCAGGGGAGGCCATGGGGACCCAGCAGGATCAGTATCAGTGCTGTTGGTCCACCTGGATTTGCTTCCCATCCCAACCAGCACCACTAGTGTGGAGTCACCCCATGATCCCACGGCCCATGTGCTCTGCAGAGAATCACTGCCAGCTTGGGGAGCTGGAGGGGACCCCAGGGAAGGGTCTTGGAGCACCATGTCAGGTCAGAGGAGCAACAGGAAGAGATCAGAGAGGATCTGCCCAGGGCTGGAATTGTCCTCAGAGAGAAAAATGTTGGCGCTCAGCTGCTCCAAGATAACACCCAGAGTTTGGGTTCCCTAAAGCATGCTCACAGATCAGAGCCAGAAGTCCTTGCTGTCCTGGTGTTGCACAAGGCCAGGGAAGCATCAGGACAAGGATTGGTTTCCACCACTTGCCACCTCTTAGTGCCACTGTCCCTGATGAAGGGTGCCATGTAAAGGAAGGCTGGGACCTGTGTCAGGGCTTGCACTGAACAAAGTGTTGACCCAGGACCCACTTCATTTTGCTGCTGACCTTCAGTCCCTGTTCCTAGCACCTGTCTTGAGACACGTCCTTCCCCCACCCAAGTGTCAACCAGACCCCAAAAGGCAGCCTAGGTGAGATTCCTCAACCAGGGCTGAGCTGGAGCACTGGGGTGCATCTGTGACCACAGGTAGGACAAGACGTCTCCTGGGTCCTCTGCAGGGCTGGCAGCCTCTGTGAGCCCCACTGGAAAAGGCAGCAGAGAGAGGAGAACTTGGGAACCTCTAGACCACCCCCATGCCCAGTGGTTCCTCAGGGTGAGTCCCTCAGTCCAAATATCCCACCAGGCTTCTTGCTGCATGAACAGCCAAGAGCAACTGCCCAGGATCCTCATTCCAGAGCCATCTCCTGGTACCAGCCCCAGCCCCCAGCCAGGGAAGGCTGTCCCCCTTGTCACTGCCATGGTTCCAGGGACCAAGAGACTCCTAGGGGAAATGTTGGGTGGGCAGTACCAACCCAGTGCTCCCAGCATCTCCCCTGCAGCCAGAGCAGCTCCCTATGCTCAGAACAGGACTTGGCACTGCTCATGGGGTCTGAGATCTCCTGGGGGCTGCAGCCACTGGCATCACCTGCTGGCAACTGCCAGGCTGAGGACCAAGTTTTGATGTTCAGCACTACAGCTCATGGTACCTCCTACTGGTCTTTGTGTCTCTGGTCCACCCCTGTGAGCCTGGCTGGTTGGTCAGCTCTCAGACCACCTCACTTTCCCCTTCCCTAACCTACACTTCATCAGCGTGTCCAGGACCGTGTCAGCTGAGACCGGCTGACAGCTCCCAGATCTTCCTCTTGCCCTTTCTCCAGACAGGATTGATACTGGCTTCCTCCCCACCCTCAGGAACCTCTCCCAGTAGCCACAGCCTCTGAAGGAGAATCAAGAGTGGCCTCGCAGTGTCGTTGGGTGGCTCCCTCAGCAAGTGTGGGGCATCCCCTGGGTGCCCCTAGACAGGGGTGTGCGGGGTGTTTCAATGTCCCCTGTCTGAGACTCCTGCACCAAGGGTGAGTCTCCCTCGCTCCAGGTTCCCCTCTGGTCTCAGGGCTGCACCAGAAGAGGACAACCAAGCACCTCCCTGGAAGCAGGGCCCAATAAGACTCCGAGGCAGGTGGAACCCCCTCAGCAGATGAAACTCTTGTTCCCAAAAAGCAAAGATGAGGAAATTGCTTTCCCTCTTTCCCATCGGACTCAGTTGGAATTGTATAAATGTGCTGCTCGCCCACGAGTGGGGCAGCAGCGAAAGCACGCGGGCCCTGCGCCGCACCCACACAGCGGGACATTCATCTCGCCCTTAACCCACCCCTTCAGGGGGAATTGGAGAGAATCAGCAGGATTCAGACCCCGAGTGGTGACAACAAGCCCGCAGGGACGCTGCTGGTCTCCAGGCCTGGTTCAAGCATGGTCCATCTCCAGGTGCTGCCTGAGCCGGGAGGTTTCAGGCCCCTATAGCTATGGGCTGAGCAGAGCAATTAGTGCCCCCGGGGACTGATGCAGGTCAGGATGGGTTGGAGCTGGGCAAGGGGGCTCAACTGCAGTGGGACCTGGGAGTTCAAGCCTTGGCTGTAATCTCTGAGTGAGAACAGAGGAGGGAAAAAGCTCTCCAGAAGCTGTGGTCACGAGCAGCTTTCTTCCCAGGGGCTGTGGGGCTTTGTGGGCAGAAACCTCTCCCTGAAGTGCCTCCTCCCACCAGGGCTGTTGTGCTTGTTCCCTCACACTTCATTTGGGAGCCTTCTCACAACAACGGTGATTTCTCTGGTTGGGGGATTCTCCATCTCTAGATGTGACACGCCTCTCCTGGGGAGAAAAGCAAGAAAAAGAGCAGAAGCTCAGACAGGACTGGGGAAGTGGGAGGAGGGGTAGAATATTACGGGCAAAAGTGGGATGGGATTTTGATCTGCTGTGAAATTTTCCTACCAGCCTTTTGAGATGACTTGTTCTTGATGTGAAGGAATGAAGAGGGGGGAAACAAAGCAGGGGAGGAAGCAAGGAAGGGCTCAGAGGGGTTGCAACAGCTCCTGCTGTTGCTTGTTGCTCCACCCCCTTCATCTATCAACTCCACACCCCACCTGGTTGCCAAATGAGAATTTCTGTGACTCTTAACCCTTTGCTTTCCAGAACATTCACGCATACACCCACCCACAGTCCCACACACTCCTCCACACACCCATTGCCCCTACCAGAGTCTGATCCGCCCTGGGGGGTCTTGGTGGACACAGTCCCTGGGGTGACATCCAACCCTGGCCATGTTCCCCAACAAGGCCCAGCACACTGTGCAGTAAGCCCTTGGTGAGGACACGGTGACAGCAGTGGTCCCTACCCCACGGACCCCTGTCCTTGTGACAACACCAGTGATGTCAGAGCCAGTGGGAGCAGGCGTGGCCACCAGAGGGGTCCCAACAGCAGATTCCCACCACCCCATCCCATCCCTTCAAGTGGGTTTTATGAGCATGGAGGGGAACAAATCCTGATGGAGACCACAAACCTGGCTCTGGCTCAGCAACACCAGCATTGTTGACAAAGCACCAGTAACACCAGTAGCACCAGCTGCTGCAGCACCATCACTCCCCATGTCCAGGCAGGGCCCTTAAATGGGACTTTTGTTGGGGGGTCAGAGCAGGGTGGATGTCAGGTGTTGGGAGAGGTGTCACTACTGGGTCAGGATCCTCCGCAGCTTCCTGGATTGTACAGTTGTCCTGCATCTGAGGTTTTCAGATGGGCTGTGAAACACCATCAACACACAGAGTCAAGGTGTTTGTTCTATTCCAGCTCTGCACAGAAAAGAGGCCAGGTCAGAATTCCCAGAGCTGCACACCCTCAGGAACAATCACAGAGGGGATGATGGACAAAACCACCACTCGGACAAAACCACAACTCAGTCAAAATCCTACTGCAGCACCTGAGTGGTCACCTCTGACTCCTTTGCAGAAGTTCCTTGGCCCATGTCTTGACTCCATCCAGCTCATTACAGGGAGTGACTCCTGCATTCCCATGGGGAGTCCCCCCTCGGGCTGTGTGGTTGAGTATTCAAATGGATTCTGACCAGCTGCAGGGAACTAGAGGTCCCACCGAGTCTCTCCTCCAACACCAGACTCTTCCTGGTTGCCCAACTTGGTAACTCTGCTCTTGCCTGATCTGGGGTCATTTTAACTTTGTATTGACATTAGTGACACTTGAAGGATCACAGGTGAGACTTTCATTCTCCAAGGGGAGAACTGATGAATGATTAAAGAATTCAAACCAAAGGAAATGGCTCAAAAGACAAGGCGGAGAGAGGGAACAACAGGCTCAAGTATGTAAAAGATGAGAGAACTTTGCACCACAAAGAGATGAAAGGAGGAAACAGACCTTGAGCTGAGTAACAAGGAGACCTCCCTTAGCCAGGTGGTCAAAGTAAACACAAAGATTGCTCAGGTGGAGCCCTTTAGATGATCTTAGCTGCTTCTAATATGCCAATCACAGCTCCAGGCCCTCATTTGACCACTCCCAAGTCAAGGGCTTAAGAGGGTATCCTGTGTCAGGAGGTCTCAGGATCTCTGTCTTTGAGCTTCTAGGGCCAGGAACTGCTGCCTCCGTTGTTGGCCAGTTCTATATAGCTGCCTGATCTCATTCTCCCTGCACTCTCTGTTGGTCTGTGTTCACTTTGTTGTCATGGAGCATTCCCAGGGCCATGCTGTGGGCCCAGGGCTGATCCCTCACGCCAGCATGGACCCCCAGAAGCCCACAGATGGGAGCCCAGAGGAGAAGAAACCCCTGGAGAAGAAGTTAGAGGAGCTGAAGTGCAGCCCTGAGGAAGAGGATAAAGAGGACAAGGTGGAGGAGGAAAAGGTTGAAGAGGGTGAGGTGGAGGATGATGAGGAGGATGAGATTGAAGAGAAAGATGATGATGATGAGGAAGGTGATAAAGATGAGAAGGCAGAAGAGGAAGATGAGGATAAGAAAGAGAAGCAAGATGAGGATGAGGGGGAAGAGGAGGAGGATGAGGGGGAAGAGGAGGAGGATGAGGGGGAAGAGGAGGAGGATGATGAGGAAGAGGAGGAAGAAGAGGATGAAGAAGAGGAAGAAGAGGATGATGAGGAAGGTGAAGCTGCAGCAGCCCCATCTGTCCTAGGTAAGCAGCCCAATCAGTGCCGCAAGTGTGGGCAGAGCTTCCTGCACAGCTCGCAGCTGCTGAAGCACCGGTGCCCCCACCCCAGCACCAGGCCCTTTGCCTGTGCCGGCTGTGGCAAGAGCTTCAGTCACAGCCTGCCACTCATGGCCCACTGGCACAGCCACAGCAGCAAGAAGCCCTTTGCCTGCACTGGCTGTGGCAAGAGCTTCCGCCTCAGCTGCAGCCTCTTCCGGCACCGTTGTGTCCACCCTGGCCAGAGGCCATACCGCTGCGCTGGCTGTGGCAAGAGCTTCCGATGGCACTCGAAGCTCATCGCCCACTGGCACGCACACACCGGGGAGAAGCCCTTCGCCTGTGCCCACTGCACTAAGACCTTCCGCCATGTCTCCCACTTCTTCCAGCACCATCGTGTCCACACCGGTGAGAGTCTGGACGATGGTGGTGCCTGTGGCAAGAGCTTCAGCCACAGCTCTGACTGCAGACAGCATCTCCACCACCAGCTCTCCAAGGATGGCAGGCTGTGCAGTTACGAGAGGAAGCTGCCAGACACCACGGCCACCACCAGCACGTGTGATGATGGCCAGCAGAGCTTCAGCCAGCAGTCAGAGCTGGTGAAGCCCATGCAGACCCACTCCGGTGAGAATCTGTACCACTGTGATGAGTGTGGCAAGAGTTTTGGCAGCAAGTACAAGCTCAGCCAGCACTGCCGTGTCCACAGTGGTGAGAAGCCCTTTAGCTGTCCCAACTGCAGGAAGAGCTTCAGATGGATGTCCACCCTCAACAGGCACCGCCGCATCCACACTGGTGAGAAGCCCTTTTCCTGCACCAGCTGTGGCAAAAGCTTCAGCCAGTACTGCAACCTCACCCAGCACTGCCGCACCCACACCGGTGAGAAACCCTTCACCTGCTCCGAGTGTGGCAGGAGCTTCAGCTACAACTCCAGCCTCACCCAGCACCGTCGCACCCACACTGGTGAGAAACCCTTCACCTGCTCCGACTGCGGCAAGAGCTTCAGCCAGATCTCCACCCTCACCAGGCACCGCCGCTCCCACACCGGCGAGAAGCCCTTCATCTGCACCAACTGTGGCAAGAGCTTCAGGCAAATCTCCCACCTCTCCAAGCACATGCGCACCCACACCAGTGACCAGCCCGCGCCAGGGGACACACAAATGCACCGACCCCAGCACTCTCGGGGTAAAAGTGACGCTCCCGAGGAGCCTCTTCCAGCAGACTGAACTGAAATGGTCTCTTTTCCACCCTTCTTTCTCAGAGGCTGGGGCTCCAGAATCTGCAAATACCCCCATCCCCCAAGGCCTGTCAGCGATAATCAGAGTAATTACCCTGATGAGTTGGCAGAGCCACTGCTGCCAGCACAGCTTGGATATGGTTTGTCTGGTTTTGGCTGTTTTTTCCCCAAGGCTTGGGATTTCCCAGGGTTAAAATAAACACTGTCTATTGCCCAATTGTAACAAAACCAAAAAACCTAACTTAATAAACTTTTTCTGTCTTTTTTGTTTTGTTTTTTCAGATCTTCCCTAAATGGTCACATTTTGGAGACATTTCTTCCCTGGGGCTCTGACCAGAGCATGTGCCCAGTTCAGGGAGGTTTCAGGGGGCTTCTTGGGGTTGCTGAGGTGTCTGGGGGTTCTCAGTGGTGTCTTGGAAACTCTCCGTTGTGCCTTGGGAGTATCTTGGGTATACTCAGAGAGAGTCTGGGGAAATCTCAGGGGACCTCCTGGGTTTTTGGTGACCTTTTGGGGGGTCTAGGTTGCTAAGGGCAAGTAAAGGCCTCAGCCTGGCCTCTGTTTCAGCCCCATCCCAGGGATTTTGGTGCGTAAGTTTAAGTGATTTCATTTTTTGAAACTAAGTACGAGTTCTTTCCCCATAGGGGAGACAACATCCTCAGGGCAGCTCAGGATGTCCCTGGGCAGAACTTCCTGATTCTATCTGACAACACTCTCAGGGGGTCCAAAGTGAGATAAAGATTCCTGTTGTGTGGGTGGGGCACAGCTCACAAGCTGCACCCCTCGTTCTGCAGGGAACATTCCCTTCACCTTCATTCTCAGCACTCCTTTTTCTCTTGCCTTGGAAACCTTTCCCCAGGTCGCTATCTGGCCACAATTCATGTCAATTTTACAAGCTCTAAGAAGAATCACAGATTGTTAAGGGTTGGAAGGGACCTCAAATGCTCATCTAGTCCAACCCCCCTGCCAGAGCAGGACCACCTACAGCAGGTCACAGAGGAAAAGAGTTCAGTGTTTTAAAAGCTGCAGGGATGTGACCTTTGCTGGAGTGCAGTGGATCCACCGTTTGATCCCTTACACTTTGGCTGCGGGGTGGGTGTTGAACAGAGCAACATATGGACCTTCCCCCTTGTCTGGGAGGGTTCTTCTTCCCATTCTGGATGAGTACTCTGTGCCTGGTGGGAACAGATGGACAGGAACATCTACTGGAACTGGGAGCTGTTCCTGAACAGGCCTGTGGAGAGAGGAGAACCCAGCAGACAAAGACAACCAATGTGGCCTGGGCCCATTGACCCCTTTCCCATCCGCTGGACTCCCCTCTGTCAGCAGCTGGTTCACGGGGTGAGGTTGACAAGACAGTGGTCCTCCCTAGTCCTGGGGACCACCCTCATTCTTAGCAGCTGTCGCTGGTGCTTCTGGACATTTGAGTTGAGTTTCCTGAGCTCTTAAACCAGGGGCCAAATCAGGGAGGGTCGATCAGTGCCCAGCCAGACTAGAGACACACAAAGGGTTGGAGCCTTCAAGAAATACTTTCCTGCTGTCTGGGCTCCTCTGAGAATGTCTGACTGAATTCCATCTGTGGAAAGCAACCTGACCAGTACAGCTCATATCGTACATCATGCAGAACCAGAGTGTTCCATGGACCCCCTGTCTATTCTCTTGTGCTATTTCCCTTAGACTGTTATCTTTGAAGTATATCAGGCCAGCCGAAGGTCATGGTTAAGAAAGCAGAAGCTTGTGACTGTCAGACATCCTGGATGAGCAGGAGCTGTGTCCATGCCTGGCTAGGCAGGAATGTTGATACTATACAAGTCATGAACCTAAGGCTAATTGGCCCTGATGCTCCCTCTGATAGTATTTAGGAAAGCTCATTAAACAATAAAGTGATTCTGATTCTATCTCAGCTGAGATTGGGGTCCGTGTCTTCAGTCACCACAAATGGCACCCAAACAGGGACCAAACATAGACCAGTGGTGACTCCACAGCTGAATGAAGGGATGGTTAGCATGCACGCACATCTGGATATCATATGTCATCACCTTGTCACTGGACAACTGAGGTGAGTGACTGCAGTAAATCAGTACGGGGCAGGCAGCTACCAAGGAGCAGAAGCTCCATACAGAAATCTTACAAAGAATTTGAAAGGAACAAGAATTTGCAGTTCCATCCCTCAAATTGGTTAAACTTATTTTGGATCGTGGATAGGATAAGATAGGATAGGATAGGATTGCAGTTAATGGGCAAAGATGGGAGAAGAAATGCAATTGAAAAGGGACTTGCAACTTGAGGTTCCAGAGGAAATCATTGTGTCATGGAAGGTGGTGTATACAGCCCTGAACACGCTGAAACCTGCTGAAGGTGGGCTACAGGCATCTGCTGCACCCCCTCCATTCCCTATGGAATAGACACAGACTGAACCTCAATCCTTTGAGATATTGGACCCCCTACCTGATGAAATTGGTGTATCTGTGCCTGCATCACAGAACTCTGTTTCACCTGCACCTGATTCTGTTCCTGCATTTGATCTGGAGGGGGTAGACCCCAAGGATGAACCGGATCTTTATCCGCCAGTAACTCCTGTTGCAGCTATGGCTGCTTCTGCACCCACGGCAGATGAGATTCTGCGGGCACAGCATAAAAGATCCCTCTTCCAAATAACACTTTTGAAGTCTTCTTTCTTTGCCCCCACTGCGACTTATAACTCTCTAGGTCCAGTACAGATTGCTAAGACTGTTGTGACACCACAATCACATAAGCTGCTGGAAAAATGTAGAATAGAGGCTCTGTGTAAGGGCGGTGTTTCCCTTTAGAAAGCAATGCCTGTGATTTCTGAGCCTAATCGAGCTCCTGAGTATGCTTATTTACCATATGAGGTTATTAAGGAAGTTCAGAAATCGATCTGTGGATATGGAGTTCAGGCTTCATTTACAATTAAGTTGGTATAGGCAGTAGGGGAGTCCTACCTACTGGCAACAGCTGATTGGAAAGCAATACTTCAAATGGTTTTGTCTCCTGCACAGTTTGTGGTTTGGATGTTGGAATATAAAGAACTTTGCAAGTCATGGGCAACCTTGCTGTGGGATCAGGGACAGGAGAAAATGAACTCCTGGGGCAAGGAAATTACGTCAGAGTAGCTCAAGCTGCTTTACCCCGAGCCGCAGTTACCCGAGCAGCAGATCAGCTATCAAAGCTTTGCGAAAGGTTCCGGATTCAGGAATCCTTTGCGTCCTTTGCATCCATTCGTCAGGGAGTGCAGGAACCCTATGTACAATTTTTAGACCGACTTCAGATGGCAGTAACCAGACTGGTAGAGCAAGAGGAAGCTGCTGAGATTTTGCTTTTTCAGCTGGCTGTTGAAAACTCTAATGCTGATTGCAAGCGAGTGTTTGGCAGACTTCGGTGTGTCCATGTCACTGTCGACACCTTCTCTGGTTTGATCATTGCAACTGCCCACACGGGTGAAAGGCACGTGACGTGAAGGGACGCTGGCTACGGTGCTTTGCCTCTATGGGTGCTCTGGACCAGGTAAAAAGAGACAATGTTCCTGCCTGTGTTTCACAGCCCAATGCTTTCCCTTTACAGGAGTGAGGAATCACTCATGTGACTGGCATTCCTCATTCCTGATGGGTCAGGCCATTATAGAGTGCATGCATGGAACTCTTAAAGCCATGTTGGATGAACAAGAAAGGGCCAGTCCCCTGGGTAGTAGTCCACAAGAACTATTAGATAAGGCCATATATGTGCTTGGTTTTTTTAATAATTCTGATTCACAATTATCCATTTCTGCAGCAGAGACAGTTTGGAACAGAATCCATACTTAAGGAATGACCAGAGGTGCTATATAAGGACCTTGGGGTATCTCACTGGCAGGGGCCAGTGGAACTAATTACTTGGGGAAGGGGGTATGCTTGTGTTCTTCCTCCAGGTCTTCATTGCCTACCAGCGAAGAACATCAAACCTTATCATGAACCGGAGCAGCAACCAAACGTGCCTATATGGGATAAGGAGCCAGAGGGAGCAACAGAGTGACCAGAATAAGGGCTCGCCCAGACAGAACATTGATATGACAACGATATCCATGGATCTCCTCTTCTTGTCTAAATTGTTTGCAGTATATATAACAGTCATGGCCATGTGTGATAAGGTATTTTGGTCAATTATAGGGACATTAAGAATGCCTACAGTTCAAGCACAAGCACATATTTACTGGGCTCACATTATTGACCCACCATAGTTTTGGCCTCTGGGAGGGTGGGACACACCTATACCCACTGGCAATAATGATACCATGTGGTCTGGGGGGGCTTGGGTGCCACCGTCCTCAAAATGTGATGGGGAAGCTCTCCCATACATGGAAGGTTGTGGCATTTAGCATTACCTCTCTTTGTGCAAAATGTCTCACAGCTGAGTATGGGCAAAAATAACACCCAGGCAAACCTATCCCTTCTTCATTCCCAAGCCATTATGCCATGTACATCACACCCTTATGCATTTCTGATAGCATCATATTTAAATATTACTCATCTGTATTGTGGTGGGGCCGTTTTCTGGTATTCTGTCTGGTTTTAGTTCTGTGGTCCATCTGCACGCAGAACGCAACAAGCTGCAGCCGGGTCATGGCAGCTGTTATTGTTAACGGCGCTGGGATAGACAAAAAAGGGGGAGATGTGGGAGGCAATCCGAGCAGTGCGGCTCATATTGTACCTTGTGCAGAACCAGCGTGTTCCACGGACCCCCTTGCTCCTCGCTTGTGCTCGTTGCCTTAGACTGTTAGCTCTGAAGTGTATCAGGCTGCAAGAAGGTCATGGGCAAGAAAGCAGAAGCTCGTGACTGCCAATCATCCTGGATGGGCAGGAGCTGTGTACCTGCCTGGCTAGGCAGGAGTGTTGGTAGTGTTTTAAACCATGAACCTAAGGCTGACTGGCTCTGATGCTCTCTGTGTTGGTATTTAGGGAAGCTCGTTAGAACAATCAAGTGATTCTGTTTCAGCTGAGACCACGGTCCGTGTCTTCGGTCACCACAGTCGTGTTGTTGTTGGGCTGAGAGTCACTTCCAGTTCCACTGTGTTTAAATCTCTGGCAGTTAGCCTGGCAACACCTCCAGGCACGTCACCCTCTCGGCCTCACACGCGAGAGCTGCCAACTCCTGCCGGGTCTGTCCTTTCTCACTTGGGCTTTCCTTCTTCGGAAACCCCATGTCCACCTCAACAGCCTCAAAAAAAAAACTCCTGCTTGGCCACAGAGCTCTCCGGTGATGGTGTGGCTGTCTTGTTGTTCATGGGCATTGACAAGGCTGAGGAACCCAGCTTGTGCAGGGGTTTGTCATGGCACAAGTGATTCAGTAGGAAATGGGACAGAAGATGGCTCCTGGTTTATGCAGGGGTTTGTGATGTCAAAGGAGGATGAGTAGGAGATGCAGCAGGACCAGGGATATATTTTGTTCAGGGATTTTGATGTCACCAGTGGATAAGTAGGAGATGGGGCAGTAGAAGGCCCCTGGATTCTTTAGTGATTTGTGATGTCAAAGAGGGGTTAGTAGGAGACAAGGCAGGAGCAAGGTCCTGGCTGTTCAGGGTTTTATGATGTCACAGATGGATGCACAGTAGATTCTCTAGGGACCTGGCATCTTCAAAGGTTTGTGATGTCTCAGCTCCATGGGTAGGAGATAGGGCAAAAAACTGGCTTGTGCAGGGGTTTGTAATGTCACAAATGGGTCAGTAGGTGATGGGGCAGGAGGAAGGTCCTGCTTTCAGGACCATGTGATGTCACATGGGAATGAGCAGGAGATGAGTCAGAAGAAGGCACCTGGCTTCTGCAGTGGTCTGTGATGCAACATGTCCAGCAGTAGAAGATGGAGCAGGAGCAGTCACCTGGTTTGTGAAGCGTTTTTTTATGTTACAGCTGCAGGAGGAGATGGGCGAGGGCCAGGGACCCGGCCTGTGCTGCCGTTTGTGGTGTCACTTGGGAATGAATAGGGGATGGGCCAGAAGAAGGACCCTGGATTCCTTAGTGATCTGTGATGTCACAAGTGGTTGAGTACAGGACAAGGCAGGAGCAGGGTGCTGGCTGTTCAGGGGACTGTGATGTCACATGTGGATGAACAGGAGATAGGGCAGTTGCAGGGACCTGGTTTCTACAGGGGTTTGTGATGTCACAGTTCCATGAGGAGGAGATGTGGCAGGAGTGGCGACCTGTTCTCTGCATGGGTCTGTGATGTCACAGGTCGATAAGTAGGAGGTGGGGCAGGGTCAGGCCCTTGAGGGACCCAGGTTGTGCAGGACATTGTGATGTCACAGACAGATGAAAAAGAGTTGGTGCAGGAGCAGGGACTTGGCTTGTGCAGGATTTTGTGATGTCAACACAAACAAGGCTGGAGCAGTGACATGGCTGAAGCAGAAGTTTGTGATGTCACAGTTCCATACTTATTATACTGGCCAGTCCAGTGACAGGGTTTCTCCTGAGGGTTGTGATGTCACAGATAGGTTAGGAGGAGATGGGGCAGGAGAGCTCTGCTGGTTTTTGGCGGGCGTTTGTGATGTTACATGGGGATGTGTAGGAGATGAGCAGGGAGCAGGGACCTGGCTTGTGCGAGGTTCTGTGATGTCACAGGTGGGTGAGTAGAAGCTGGGGCAGGGAACTGGCTCTTCCAGGTGGATTCAGAGCAGATGCAGCAGCAGGAGCTTCCTGTCTGGTGCAGGGTTTTCTGATGTCACAGGTGTATGAGTAGGAGATGGGGCAGGAGCAGGACCCTTGGTTGTGTAGGGTTTTTGTGATGTCACAGCTCCATATGTGGGAGATGGGATAGGAGCAGAGAGCTGGCTTGTGAAGGGGTTTGTGATGTCACAGGCGGGTAAGTCTGAGATGGGGCAGGAGCAGGTCCATGGGTATTCTGGAGCATTGTGATGTCACAGACAGACGAGTAGGAGATGGGGAGAGGTAGGGACCTGGTTTGTGAAGGGGTTTGTGATGTCAGAGGTGTGACATGAGGAGGGGAGAAAACACTGGGGGGGGGGGGGGGGGGGGGTGGTTTGCAGAAAATCTGTCCATGGGAATCCAGAGGCTTTGGGCTGCACAGGGATCTCTGCAGCAGCAAAGCGAATCTCTGAAGGCTGCCAGCTTTTGTTTGGATTGATTTTGCTGAAATGCCAAAGGCACTGGGGTACCCTGACGTGTCAGCAATAGCTGATCAGCTGTCATCATGGGTGGAAGCTTTCCCAACAAGGAAAGGTGATTGGAAAGCGGTTGGAAAGACACTGTTAAAAGAGATCATTCCAAGGTACGGGGTTCCTCAAGTTATCGACTCAGAGAGGGGAAGTCATTTTACCACTGCCCTTCTAATTCAGATTATCTCTCTTTGGGGATTCAGAATCAACTCCACACTTCACACCACCCTGAATCCTCAGGGCGAGTGAATAGAATGAATAGAATGCTGAAGGAGAAATGAGTGAAGGTTTGTAAAGGTGATCTGAACACAAATGGGAAGGGCCTTCTACAGTTTTACTAACAGCTTTTTACGCTGTGAAGGTGTCTGTCAAAGAACCGTGGATCCATCACTCACCTGTAGGCAAAGAGGAGCAGTGGACTGTTGTGAGACAGTAATCTTGTTGTCTCTGTCTGTGTTCTGTCGGCGAGTGCCATCTGCTGCACAACGTTTAAATTGCACGATTAAGATGCCCGTACCCAGCAAACAGTGCTTATGTCAACACCATACATTTGTAGGAAATTGGACAAAATGTCAGAACATGACCACAATTAGTTCAGAGTTCCAACTAAACTGGTGAGCACCTTTAAATCTGGGAGTGTTCTGCTTATGTGGAGAAAAAGCTTACAAAGCCCTGCCCTGGGACTGGGGAGGTATTTGTACTTTTGGAGTCTTATCCTCTGACTTAGAAATCCATCCTAAGACCTTGCCAAGCTCAACGTGACACAGAACCGTTTTAACTTGTATCACAAAATCACTGAGCCCTTTAATCAAAAGGCCAACAGGATTTCACTCATTTCTGAGGTGGTTTATTCCATCTCTAGGTGTGAGTTAGAGAAAGCAATGCTGAACATAGCTGGGGAAATTGAAAAATTGGCTGATTCCACAGCTCATGGATTGCTTACCTCACAAAAAGAGGTAACTGAACCTTCAGAAACAACCATGCAGAACAGGATGGCTCTAGATATCCTTTTAGCCTCCCAAGGTGGAGTTTGTATGGGTTTAAGTGCCAGCTGTTGTGTGCATACTGACCGGTCTGGGGAATTAATGACTGATGGTCACACAGCCTGGGAGGTCAGCTCAACTGTGCAACAATCCAAAAGGATGGCACGTCGTGGGGATTGGCTGAAACCTTTACTGATATCCTGGTTCACAAATCTGACAACCTGGTTAAAGGAATGAATTGCTACTGGATTCGTGGTCATAGTGATAGTAGGGTCTGTGATTGTCTGTTTTCAGTGTTGTATGAGCAGCTCTATGTTAATCAGGAAGATGGAAACAGAGATGTGGAAATATGGGTAGAGTGAATTGCAGGGATGGGATGAAAACAAAAGGAGGCAATTGTAGAGGAAAATAGCCCCTTAAGATGATTAGCTAAGTTAGAAGTTAGAGAAGAATAGGACATTATAGGATAATGGAAGATTAATAGAATGCAGGTGCTTTAGAATAATATCTGAAGACCATGGGAATGCTTTTCATTGTCTCCTGTAGAGCTCTTACCATGGGTGCTTTAAAACCCAGTCCAGCTGAGTTAATAATGATTATGAAGAGTAATTTTCTATTCCATATAAGACATGATAATAGATGGGTAGTCAACTTAGGGTAAGCATTTTGGAGTTAACAATTTCTAATAATGCATAGATAAAGTAAAATTGAGAGGCAGGACCAACTCAAGTCTTTCTCAGAATTCTAAAGGCAAATGTCTGATGAAAAGAGACTGTGAGGACCAAGTATTGCTGATCTGTGACATCTGAAGAGGAACTGAAGCAGGACAGTGAAGAATGGCAAAGGATTAATAATGGACTGGGAACTGGGAGTTTGGGAAGAAGACATGATTTTTAGTTTTAGAGAAGACATGATGGAGGCATTCTCCAAGTGATATTAATGCAGGGGGCCTCCAGAGGAGGTCAGGACTGGTAGGAACAGCTGTCCTTGAGGGCTGACATTCTATGGACAGCTTGGGTCCTCACCTCCCCAACCTCCCCTTCCTGTCCTTGGCCACCTGGGACTGACATCCCTGTCCGTTGCCTCAGACTTCTCCCCTGCTCTCTGCATCTGGAGGTTCCAGCTCCATGGCACCAGCTCCCACTTGTTCTCTTCACAGAACTGGCTTCACCCAGGCACAGAAGAATTTCTCATCTATTTAAGAAAAAAAATTAAAGCCTGATAAAGCTTCATTAACAATCAAACCCCCTGTGTAACCATCTTCTCAGGACAATGTGTCTCAGGAGTTTGTCTCTCTACAAAGAGGATCTGATGAGAAATATTTTCAGTGGGGAGATATAAAAGGGTGGATATAAACACAATGAAAGAGTTGTATGATGAGACCATTAGGCTGTTGAAACACATCTCAGCTTTTGCACCCTGAAGCTCAAAGCAGCCACAGATGTCAGAGGTGTCTGAATAAAGAATAAGGTGAGGAGAAAAGTGGAGAATGATGGGAAGGGTCTTTTCTTGGGCAGTCTGCATCTGAGAAGATGAATTTAGAGATGGTCATTGTGTGCTGGACAGGAGATAATTGATGAAGGATGAGAGGAAGTAGATGGTATAAGCATCAGTTTCTGACATGGTCATGATTTGGGAGCAATTTCAGATTTAATGACGGTGAGAGTGTTAAAGGATTTCACCAAACAGTGGGTCACTCTAGGTTTGCTTTTACTCAACAACTCAGAGTTGGGCCATCACAGTGTGTGGTGTGAGTGGGAAAGGACTTATACAATTCAACTCATATATACGCTCTTAACACAATATTAAGTAATTAATATTCTTCTTTAAAGTCTTTTGTGTTTTTCCCAAACTCCCAGTTCCCAGTCCATTATTAATCCTTTGCCATTCTTCACTGTCCTGCTTCAGTTCCTCTTCAGATGTCACAGATCAGCAATACTTGGTCCTCACAGTCTCTTTTCATCAGACATTTGCCTTTAGAATTCTGAGAAAGAATGTGTGTGTAATGCTGGCCATGCCATGCAGATTGCAATGCACACAGGGATGCTGCAGACAGCAGTAAAAGATGTGATGGTAATAGAAAAACAAAAAGGGGGAATCAGGGGGAGAATGGGAGTTACGGGCTGGTCGACGTGGAAGGGTTTGGCCTTGGCCACCTGGGCCTGAGTTCTTGAAGGAGAGAAAAACAAGATAAGAGGAAATAAGAATGGTGATGTGGCCTCCAGGCCAGCTGCAAGCACGGATTAAGGAACTGTGTGAAGTCGCCAAGGCTCCAATCAGGTGTGAGAACGGGTGCGTGAAGCTAAGACGCCAGCCAATCGTGCCATCTGCTTGGCCGCGTGTACACTGGTACAGGACACGTAAGCTCACTGCTGGCTCTGACAAAGGTCTCTCACTCTCCCTCGTTCAGAGTCCGTGCATTAATCCCCCACACCGAAGAGGCTGTGCTGAAAAACAGGCCTTTTTTCATTCCAGTGAGCTGACACTAAGAATTTGAAATGTGTGGGGATTGCTCCCAAAAGAAAGCCCCTAGCCCTGAATTCTCTTGCTCACCCTCCCCTACTCCTGGCAGCCCGTTCTCAGGTCCAAAGATTATGGACCTGCCACCTTCACTTCAGGCTACAGAACAGATTGTTCTGAAAAATACGCCTTAGTTTTTTTCTAACGAGCCGACAGTAAAAATTGGAAACATCTAGGGATTGCTCCCAAAAGAAAGCTGCTAGCCCTGGATTCTCATTCTCACCCTCCCCTACTCCTAGCAGCCCGTTCACAGGCCCAAAGACTACGGACCTGCCACCCTTAGTTTAGGCTACGGAAGAGGATGTTCTGAAAAATTTGAATTTTATTTCAATGACCCGACAATATAAATTGGAAATGTCCCTGGATTGCCCCCAAAGGAAAGCTGCTAGTCCTGAATTCTCATTCTCACCCTCACGTACTCCTGGCAATCTTCACTCCCCCAAAAACTATGGACCTTCCACCTTAGCTGTGTGCAACACAAGATGTTGTTTTGCAAATTGGGCTTTCTTTTTTCAGTGACCCATCACTAAAAATTGGAACTGTCTACAGATTGCTCCCAAAAGAAAACTGTCAGACCTGAATTCTCATGCTTGCCCTCACATCCCCTGACAGCCCTTTCAGAGCCCTGAGGAGTATGGACCTGACGCCCTTACCTTCAGCTACAGAAGAGGTTGTTCTGAAGAATATGCCTTTTATTTCAATGAGCTGACATGAAAAAATGGAGATGTCTAGGGATTGCTCCCAAAGTAAATCCCGTAGCCCTGAATTCTCATGCTCACCCTCCCCTACTCCTGGCAGCCCATTCACAACCCCAAGTATGGAACTTCCAGCTTTACTATTGTCTACAGAAGAGGTTGTTCTGAAAATTGGCCTTTTTTTTGAAACGACACTAGAAATTGAAAACATCTAGTGATTGCCCCCCAGAGAAAACTGCTAGCCCTACATTCTAATTCTGGCCTCAACATACAGCTGACAGACCATTGTCTGCCTGAGGAATTATGAAACTGCCATTTAATTTGGGGTACAGAAGAGGTTGTTCTGCAAAATATGCCTTTTATTACAATGAGCCAACACTGAAAATTGAAAACGTCTAGGGATTGCTGTAAAAAGAAAGCTTCAAGGCCTGAATTCTCCTGGTCACCCTCACCTTCCCCTAGTAGCCCATTCAGAGCCCTAAGAATTATGGGCCACCTTTACTTTAGGCAAAAGAAGAGGCTGTTTAGCAAATGGGCTCTGAAGGGCTCTGCCAGGCTCTGTCGGGCTCTGCAGGAATCTGCCAGGCTCTGCTGGGCTCTTCCAGGCTTTGCAGGTATCTGCCGGACTCATCGCGATCTGCTGGACTCTGCAGTTCTCTGCCACGCTCTGCTGGGCTCTACAGGTCTCCACTGGGCTCTGCTGGGATTCACAGCACTCTGCCAGGCTCTGCCACTCTCTGCTGGGCTCTACAGGGCTTTGAAGGCATCCACCAGGCTCTGCCAGGGTCTGCCCGGCTCTACCAAGATCTGACAGGCTCTTCAGGGCACTTTTGGTCTCTGCCAGGCTCTGCCACGCTCAGCAGATAACCTCTGGGCTCTACCAGGATGTGCTGGGGTCTGCAGAGCTCTACCATGCCATGCAGGGCACTTCTGAACTCTGCCCGGCTCTTCAAGGATCAGTAGGGCTCTACCATGCTTTGCAGAGCTCTGCAGGGCTCTGCTGGGATCTGCAGGGCTCTGCCAGCTCTGCTGTGATCAGCTGGTCTCTGCAGGGTTCTGCCATGCTCTGCTGGGCTCTGCAGGGATCCACTGGGCTCTGCTGCACTCCACAGGGCTCTGCCAGGCTCTGCCAGCATCTGCATTGCTCTGCCAGGCTCTACCAGAATCTGCAGGGCTCTGAAGGGCTCTACCAGGCTTTGCTGGGCTCTGCAGGGCTCTGCAGGGCTCTACCGGGCTCTGCTGGGCTCTGCAGGGATCTGAAAGGCTCTACCAGGCTTTGCTGGGCTCTGCAGGGCTCTGCCAGGCTCTGCTGGGCTCTGCCGTGCTTTGCAGTGGTCTGACAGGCTCTACCACGATCAACTGATCTCTGCACGACTCCACCGCACTCTACTGGAATCTGCAGGGCTCCACCAGGCTCTGCTGGGCTCTGCAGGGATTTGACAGGCTCTGGTGGCATCTGCAGGGCTCTGATGGGTTCTGATGGGCTCTGCTGGGTTCCACCAAGCTCTGCAGGTCACCGCTGGGCTCTGCCAGGCTCTGTCTTGCTTCCCTGGGCTCTGCAGGGCTCTATGGACCTCCGCTGGGCTCTGCAGATCACCACTGGTCTCTGCCGGGCTCTGATGGACTCTGCAGGGCTCTGACTGGCTCTGCAGATAGGTAACTGTACAGGGCTCCATGGGGCTGTGCTGGGCTCTGGAGGCTTCAGAATGGCTCTCCTGGGCTCTGCAGGCCTCTGCTGGGCTCTGCCAGGATCTCCAGATCACTGACTGCTCTGTGAGGATCTGCCAGGAGTCAAGTGCCAAGTGACTTCATTTGCCTGACAAAAAGCAAAGAGAGAGAGAGAAAGGACAGAAAGGAAGAAAAGGGTCAGTTGCAAGAGCTACCGTCATGGACCTGCAGCATCCTGCCAGTCCGGTTTGTTCCCAGGTCCGGTGGGAGAATGTTCTCTCTGATGTTGGTGGCTCCTGCTCTTTTATCAGGCACTATTCTGCCTACCCACACCCACCACCCGTCAGTGGCACACGTGCCCAACACCGTCTCTGAGGGACCTTAGGTGGTCTCCAGGGGCCTCTGGACCCCTCGGTCTTCTGAACATGAATGTGTAGGGGTGGGGTCCCAATATAGCCCCACAGAGCCCTGCACAGCCCCACAGAGCCCTATATAGCCCTGTACAGACCCACAGAGCCTATATAGCCCCATAGAGCCCTATATAGCCCCACAGAGCCCT
>JANVCC010000064.1:52971-74024 GCA_025345505.1 Todiramphus chloris collaris
CCCCCCCTCCCCGTTTCTGCCAGTCTCTCTGCAGGCCCAGGGCAAGGACTGGTTTAGAGCACCCCAAGTGTGTGTCCCAGTCTCTCTCCCATCCTCCTCTTTTGGTGCTCCAGAGCAGTGTCCCTCACAGGCCAAACAAAGAGGAGGCTGTGAAACAAGACTTTACTCTTACAAAAAGTGTTCTCTGGCATCCCCAGAGGTCCACAGGATCTCCTGGGTTCATTTTCCCAGTGAAAAAGGGAAAAATCAAACACTCGACAAATAAAGCCATACAGGCTGGACTTCCCACGCCAGGACACTTTTGTCCTGTGAATTTAGGATTGCATCAATTATCTCAAAATCAGGACATCCTCTTGTAGTTCTTGAGACTCTCAGCACTCATTATGTGACCTCGATTAAGTCATCTACCCTTTCTGTGTCTCAGTGCTAAAGTAGGGCGGAACGCTGACCTTGCTTTGCTTAGGACCCCCCAAGATCTTGTGTTGAAAACATGAAATCAATTGAAAGACACACTGTTGGATAAACCAGCTGCTATCAGTGTGCTTTCAGATGTTAAAAGCTTCTGTCCTTCAAGCAGCAGTGAAAGTAAGAAACAGCAGTGAATTTCATTTCAAAGCAGGAGAGTTTTGCTGTTTGGTTCTTTTACTGGACTCTTTTTCTGCCTCGAGCTGTAGGTGTTACCCACCAAATGGGGATTCTTCTATTCAGTGAGGATGCATCAAAGACAAGCTCACACTGAAGGTGAGAGAGACGAGAGAGTGCTCTTCACACACTGGTGAGCCTTCCACAGCCAGCCCTGACCCTGCAGAGGGAAGGGCAGCAGCAGGCGAGGCAAAATCAGAACTAGGTGGTGCCTCAGCCAGCTGGCAAAAGAACAGCAAATCCCCCTGACCCCCCAGTACTGCTCTGGTTTGCTTGGCTGAGTTCCTTTTCACTGAACAGTATTCCATTACCTATACAGCAGCCCCAGCCTTCAATGAAATGGTGGTGGGAAATGAGGGAGCTGTGCTGTACAGAAGGGAAGTGGCTGTCTAGAAGGCGTGCAAAGCTTGGACGTTCCATCAACATTAACAGAGTCCTTTTACCTTCTCTGCAGTTGGCAAGGCTCTCACGGGGAGTGAATCATCCTGCACGTACAGGTACAGGCTGCAACTGCTGCTGGGAAGGCAGGTCATGGTGCACAGCAGCAGACCTCTCTGCTCCCGGACACCCCTGTGTTGATATCCTCCCAGACAAAGGTGAGTGGAGAAAGTAACGGCAATTAAAACAGTAGGAGCAGTGTGGTGTTATCACTGGGAATGCCAATGGGATTCCTGGAGAAAACAGGACCGGAAGAAACATCATGTTATTATCGGGAAAGGGGGAAAAAAGTCTGGGTTTGATTTTTCTGCCTGCTTCATGTTGAATAAGGTATCCTTTCTTCTTCGAGGCTTTTTATTTTTAGCATTGCTGTTTGTAAATCGGTTTCCCTTTTACGCACATCTACCTTGAGAAGGAGATTAAAGTCTGCTGCTGGGAAGATACAGGGAGTACTTCTGTCCCTGGGTGCTTGAATGACAGGGTGCAGTACTTTGAGAAGTCAGCATTTTTAGGGCTGTTTGCTTTCATCCTGGCTTTGAATCTCTTTTAGAATCTGCTGACTAAGCAGGGAAAATAAAAGAGACTGGGGGAGGGGACTGGCTGCAGAAGGAGGAAGACAACAGGCTGCCATAATACCTTGTTAAAGGACCTCTTTTCTACCCAGACTGCTAATAATGTTGCAGGTAGTTGTACCATCGCTTCGATCCCTTGACTGGGAGAGGAATATTAAGAAGAACAGTCTCATGGATCAAACAGTAACCCAGGTACTGCAGGGTCCATACATCATCTGTAGGAAGTCACTACACGAGAACTCGTCCGTAAGAAAGCCAATTTGCTTTTTTGCCTCGCCTTTTGAAGACACATGCTCTTTGGGTGTCTCCCACAACCCTCACAGCATCTCCCCAGTGGCATGGCTGTGTCTTGAACCACCACCACACTGGGAAAAATCGCTGGTGTGGGCTGGGCCCTGGAAGGCAAGCCTTGGCCGTGACTGTATCACTTCCACTCAGCGGACAGGCAGATCGCTTCTGGCACCTCAAGGAGCAGCAGGCCTGTTTCACTGACTGGCTCAGACTCCAGAGCCCCTAGAGCAATAGAAATGGAAACGCCACTGTCCAGAAGGATTTAATAAAATAGCCTTTCACCCACAAAGATGGGCACCAAGCCATGCTCGCTTTGCCTTTGCCTAGCAGCAGACCTTGCCTGACAGGTGAGTGGAGTCCAAGAAAGCCAGAACACAGAAAGGAGAATAATTCTTCTGAGACAAAACAACTGCAGAACAGAAAAAGGTTGCATTTCTGAGCTGTAGCAGCAACTGAGACAAAGGCATTTTTACCTGCTGTAGAAACTGCACTAACTGATGCTGCAGAAGAGCTCAAGGTGTGCAGCTTCTTGGTGCAATTTGCCTCCCTTGGTCCTGCTTTGGAAGCCAGAAATCCCAACCTGCAGCATCAGAAGAGAAGAAGTTTTAACTGCATCTTTGTCGGAGTTTTCCTGGACTTGTTTAATGAAGTGCAGGGTATTTTTATTATCATCATCTGTTTTGCAGAAGCATCTGTGATTCCCAGCCATAGCCCTGCAATACCAGCTGCTGTGCACACACAGACAAAAGGCAGCAGCCTTCCCTCGAGGAAGCTTGGCTGGCCAGACTTGCTGAATCCTCCTCGTGACCAACACACAGCTAGTTCCTTCACCTTCAGAGAGTGCTTTCTGCTCACAGTTATCTTTGTTCTCTGGAAGTAAAGCCAGTGCATAGAAAATTAAGCTCCCCATAACCATCAAGCTGGAAAATAGACCTAGATCTCTACTCACTGTGAACAGGAAAAGGCTTAGGTCCATTACAACTGGTGAGAACTTCCCAGCAGATAATGCCAGTTAATTGGGAGGAACCTTTCAGCCACTCTTTCATGCTGCTTAACATTGTGTCATTTGGATGTCACATGCTTCAGTCCTAAACTGAGTACTGCACGGTGCAGTGATGCAAGGGAAAAAAACCAAACCGCAACAAGCAGCCGAACAAAAACCCCAAAGAGGTTTGCCAAGCCCCAAGCTTTTATCAAGGGCTCTCAGGTATGTGGGCTTTTTGTTGCCGTTGTTCCTTCCAAGAAATTGTATCCAAGCAGAACTGAAGAACACAAACGCTTTCCTAGGTTTCTGGATGTCCAACAGCATCCCCGCGGTTCTGTGTCCAGCGACCCCTGGACATACCCCTTGGGTATGTAAAGCTCATCCCTACAGCGCCTGCAGAGCAAGATTAATGCTTCCAGGAAACTCTGAAGCTACTAAAGCTCTCTTCCTCCTCTTCAATGTGGAAAAATGTTTATACGTTTATACCTCAATACAAGAAAGAATAAGCGTGACAAGAGGAGCAAAGAGAACAGAGACCTCTCTGAAATGAGTAAAGAAATTCTGGTAATTGAACAGCTCATATTTTGACATGCTGAGTTATTAAATTCTGAGAACTGATGAAATATCTCTCCAGACATAGCACTGCTTCTGAGTGCCAGGATAAATACCAGAGCTTGGGCAGCCTGATTTTCAACACAGATACGTTGTCCATGCCCACAGGCAAGCCTGCAGTTGCTGCTGACAAAGAAAATGTTTAGGAAAAAGCTTAAAAAGGAAAAGGTGGCTCAGAAGGTAATGGAGCCACAACTGCTGCAGACATGCTAATGCACGCTGTTCAACAGCCATGGCTTAGAGATCAAGAAACTACAGCCTGTAGCTCGATATTCCTGGGAGCTCTTCCATTTCCTCCTGATTTTACTGAGAGCTGAGGAACCTCCTCCCACACGATCCCCTCCTCCAGTTTCTAAGACCTGCTGCATTTCTAGCTCTCTCCTGTTCCGACGGAAACTGGTGGGACTGCTCCCACGGGCCACATTTAGCACTGTGCATCTCTACCCAGCACTGCCTTCAGATTTTGGCTCGCAACCTGAAGCACGCCACGGATGCGACTGGACTGCAAATTTAATCTTTCACCATGAAACTCAATTGTTGTTAACCTGCAAATAGCTGGAAGCATCACTGCTAATAACTAATAATTATCCCTTGCACATATGTAGCATTTTTCATTCAGGAGTCTCAAAGCACTTCATAAGCAACAATTAATTAACCCCGTAACATCTCACTGCTGTAATTACAGCGTCTCTGTAAGGAATAATTGCACCACCAGTGATTCCAGTTCCAGTAATGCCATCAAAATGCAGCAGCTATGTCAAGCAGTTTGCAGTGCAATGCAACAAACGGTAGAAAAGAAAGATCCTACTAAGTTCTGCCTTAGGCTCTGGAGGAGGCTTTGGGAGATGAGAATACATACAGGTAATTCATCAGGGTTATGGGATTTCTGGACAACAAGCTTTAATACTTCTATTTTATAGCTACATGTTTCTGGATGTTTCATTCCAAGACGAGGGAGGTGTGAGTTTGATGCTTTAGAGAGCTCTCCTCTGCACACAAGGCTTTAAGGCACCAGCCTAGATTTATATAATCTGACAGCTCAAAGATGGAACAGCAATAATAATAATGATCATAATGGCAAGGCTTGTTGTTCCAGCAGCTCTCAGAGTGATGCAGGGTTTTCTTCCTCATCCTTCATTAAGTCTTAAACCATCGCCCGTCTTTCTGTAAATGGGGCATCTCAAGCACACAGCACTTTAAAGGACTTCCAGGGTGTCCCAGGAGTCAGCAGCACATTCAGGTACAGAGTCATACCCACGATTTTCACAGGGTGCTGGAGCACAGCAAGAGGAGCCCTCTGGTATCAGGTGACTTTGTATTGTTCAGAGAAAACCATGCAGCAATATGAGAGTGAAACCTTACCAGCTGTAATTCAGCACAGTCTTATTGAATACAGAAACTCCAGGCCAACTTCAACGAGGCAAAGCTGTGGTAGCAAGACTCAAAGGACATCTTTAACATGCATAAAGCAAACAAGACCTGGAGCTTCATCAAAATAGAAAGATAAGTATCTTGCTTCAACGTTCAAGCCAATCGCTGGAACAGATCCAAAACAAGACTGGGGATGAGATTTTCCCCCCACACACACTCCCTCTATTGCCTAAACAAAGGAGAGCCAGGTTGTTTCCATCAGTGCTCTGCCTTGTGCTGTACAAAGAGCAGAGTGAGTTCTGGCAGTGCTTGGACCTGAAAGGCAACATTGTTGGCGTGACAACGTGACAGCCAGTCAGCAATAACAGCATTAACCCAAGGCTGGGGTTGGATTGCTGCAAAGGCAGCAGAAAAGAATCATGACTTCTTGGGCTGGGAGGCTGAGAACGCCCCAGCTGTAACTTCAGCTGTCTGCCTAACTACTGCTTTAAAGTTTGAGCATGCTTCATACACCAATTCCTCCTGAATAGGAAACTAATGAGTGGCATAAAATGTGCTGCTAATTAAAAGCTACTAAGACCCCAAACCTTCTACATGCTTCGGCTCAAGTCAGCAGTTCTGCAGGGCTTGGTTTAGGCTGCAAACAAGCCCGCAGCCTCTGGCAGCAGCGTTCAGCTCTTCAGAAGGATGTTCAGCCAGTATTTAACCCACTGTTCAGAGACACCAACATCTTGTTTCAGTTTATCAGACAGCTTGTTCCTGCTAAGGAACATTTGACATGGCTGAGCTCTGTCAAACAGCTCAGAGGTAGTGGTTTCTGTCCAGGGGACCCAAGGCAATGTTCAAAACGTGAGGAGCACTCTAGCTTGGTGCGGAGGCAAAGAAAATGCAGTTAACCTACCTCAAAACAAGAAATAGGGCCTGGGTTCTCAGGTCATAATAGAGTTCATCCAGCACAGGGACTGTCATACAAAGGAAGCTTGCCTCTTAAAAATCAGTGTTTACCACTAAGGTCCATGGTTGGTACATAAGAAAAAACCATGCTGGAGGAGACAAATGTCGTTCTGTTTTACAGAGGCAAAGCTTTCAGTATTCGTTTCTGCCTCGACGCAAACAAAGTCAGCGTAGTCCATCCGGGCCATCTGAAATCCCAAGTGGATTTCCTTGCTGTTGTGGCATGTGGGACACAGCAGCTAGTCAGAACTAGAAAGAAGAAGGGGAGAAAAAGAGAAGCAATAAGTCAGAGCATGCCAATCAGATCTTCCAGACTTCAAGTTGCCCAAAAGTTAAGCAACAGAATCTACTTATCACTGCAAAGTTTCTTAGAGCCCTCATGTGAAATAACTTTACACTTATAAATGGCCTCGAGATGAGACCCTCCTTGTTTCATATAAAGCACCTAATGTGCCAAAGAAGGAATTGATTGACTGCTGTCAGCAAGCACTACTTATTACACCGGGTGCATTCCTCACCTAGAGACCTGCTGGTATAATTATACATTGAACAGTGGAAAACCTATGAGAACTCAAGTAAGGAAGGGCAGGCAACAGTTTCTGCTGCATTTGTTCCTCACAACAATTAAAAAAAGGTTTCTTCAGAAACTCATGGATGAATATACAGAAGATTTAATATGAAATCCTTGAAGAGAATGTACATAGAAGTATGGGGATCTTGCCTTGCAAGGAATGCTCTCATTTAAATGGCTTGATAAATTGGATTTCTTTGATGCTGTTTGCTCTTGCCTTCCTTAATCTCTCCTAATCATAATAATGATTTTTTTTCTCTCTGCAGTGCATCTGACCTACTTCCACATTCCCTCTACCCTGTTCTTTTTTGTCTATGTTCTCTGTGAAGTAGCTGTATTTTCTCCCCTTTTTTCCATTGAATTTCTTCAAAACAAAACAAAAAACAACCAAACAAACAAAAAAAAAAGAAAAACAAAAAAAAAAAGAAGATCCTCAGGAAAATCTGGAGCTGTTTTCTCACCTCCCAGTGAATGCTGGAAACCACATGCTAGGATTCTTCTCATTTAACCAGTCCAGGAATCAACCTCTATCAGTTTCAGGATACTGTTAGTCTACGGGGAATTTGTTGAAATATTTGAACCACAAGACCTACAAAATGCAAGCAATTCAATTTTAATCACCCTAGGAAAAAAAAACAAATTGGCAATTCCAGGAAAACAAGAAAAGCAACTTTGACACAAAGACAGAAGGTAAATAACTAGATTTAAATAGCGGCAGGTGCATCACTTCACACAAATGATATCCCGTCCATCCCGAACGCGGTCTGAAGCAGAAGGATAGCCCAGGGATTAGGGTTTTAATGGAGAATTTAGAATTAGGGATTACAGTCCCTGCTCCACTACAGCCGCTCTGTGTGGCTTTGGCTAGTTACAAAACAGGGTTAACATTTTCCTTCTCTCAGGAATATGAAGAGACCACTGAAATACAGTCTGAAATAAATCCAATCTGAAATAAATACAGTCGAAAAGAAAGGATTTGTGGATGGGATCTTCTTGAGCCCTTAACATGGGAGCTTCATGGAGCCAAGGAAAGAGCAGCTGGTTGCGTGCAAAGCCCTCCCAAACAGAGGGAAGGATGCGGACCATAGGTGCAGAGGAGCTTCACACAGCAGCCTGGGGACGTTTAGACCAAATCTCTGCCTGTGAAGCTGCACCTCAGCATGTAGCAGTTACGATGGGAGAGGGTCTGTGTCTGAAGAAAGTCAGAGTAACACTAAAGAAAGTGAGAGAATAACACTGAAGACCTTGGGACAGTTACTATTTCTGCTCAGACCTTAATTATTTTCCATTTTTTGCCAAGTCTGCTCTTCCCTGGAGATAGGAGAGGTAATAGAAAAGCAGTTTTACATCAAGAAAGTAATTTCTTTCCTCATTTCTGGCACACTCAACTAGAAAACCATGAGCAGACCTCTTGCCTGTGGATTCTCACTTGAGAGTCAGCACTCCTGCAGACTTTAGACCATTCCATATCTGTGACATTCCAGTCTTCACTTGATGTTTTGAATGTCTTGTGACCAAATAAGCGAGTTTGCTGTTGGTCTGAGAATAGGACTGTCTGGACATGCCTGGCTTTTGAGATACCCATCCAGCTGAGTTAGGCAAGAGTCAGGCAACCGCACACACAAACTCCATTGGTGGGTAGCTTGAGCTGTGACTACAAAGCAGCAAAGGAGAATCAGATAACTGGAAATAGAGTGTGGATTGCCACCAGGCGAAGTGCAGTCACCCAGTCTTGGAACTGGTTTGTGCACTGGAACCAATATTGGAAGAGCAGTACAGAATCCTTGACAAAATGTGAACAAAATTAAAACTCCTCAGTCCTAATTCCCCTCACGTGTCCCAGTGTTTCTCCAGTCAGTGCTTCAGAAGCAGTGTCCCTGCTTTGCCGCAGCAGAGCAGAAAGGAGAACCTGGGCCCATGTTCAGGGAACAAAATGTTTGGAGCCAAGGAAGCAAAGAAAAAGGGACAACAGGAATCAAAGGGTGTTGTATCTGATCCAAGAACACAAGGCAGTTAGAAGAGAAGGCGCAGAAGGAAATGGCAGTAAATGGCAGGTACTGTGGTAGCTGGGGAGCTGTGAAACAAAGAGAGCTTCTCCGCAATAAACCAACTAGCACTACAGAAAAGAAGAACTTAATTTACAGGGACAACCATCCTCACTGTTTCCCACTGCTTTCAACACTCTTGTGACAAACCAACAAGACACCCCAACACTGCAGCATCCAAGGGGGTCTTACTTAACCACAACATCTCTGAAGTAATTTTTATGGCTGCCAAGCCAAAGTACAGTGAGGATACATCACCAAATTCACACAGTTTGGCAATGCAAGGGCTGAACCTGGACTTCCCACAGGTCAGGCCAATGGTCTCAATGCTGGGCTCCTTTTCAGGACCACCCTTCCCTCAACGCAGGCACACCTACAAGGAAAGGTGAGAAACTGGCCTCGAGCTGACTTCACTTTCTTTTCTAGAAACCCAGTGAATGAGGTTTTGATGAGGAAGTGAAGACTCATGCACATGTGACTGTTCCAAATTCAGGGCGATGCTGAAAGACATTTTCTCTCTCCTGTCCTCAATATCTTGCACTACATGAATTTGCTGGGTGCCATTCCTAGCACCACAACCCCTGCCATTCTAACCAGCAGTGTTTGCTGTCTTGGTAGATACCTTGGAGAGAGTGAAGAGTTTCTTCAGCCAAGAGCTGTTTCTGCTTGCACTGTGCATTCAGTGGATTAATTACAGGTCTCCTTTCCACTGGCTGTCTTGTATTTGTCAGAAGAACTGTGCAAAACTCCTTTATAAATGAGAACAGAAAGGCTCCTAGAATAAGCAGGCTTAAAAAATAATAAAAAAAAAAGCAGCTCTTGACTGGAGTGTAGATGTTTAATAGCTAATTATGATGCTAAGTCATAGACTCTAACGACACAAAAAAAAAAACCCAAACAAAAAAGAGCTATTCCCAAAAGACACACGATCTAATAAATGCTCATTGCAAATCTAGCTCCTAAATCTGCCGCCTGCTGAGATAATAAAGAATGATTCAGTCAGAGACAGGCTTCCCTTTAATTTCAGATGTAAAACTGCTCAGTGGTGTGCGAGGCTGTCATAGGCAGCAGCAAGGCAACTGGGGGGACACACAATCAGAGCGAGTGAGGCTGATCCAGCCCAGGCTGCCAGGCAAGAGGAGCTCCCTCTCCAGTTCCCTGTGTGCTGGGAAGACGAGGATGGAAACAGGGCCTTAATGAAGGCTAGGGGTCAACAACTGCCAGGAGGATCTCTGGCTTGGGATCACTGTAGAGATGCACTTGTGTCTATGTTCAGCCTGGGTACAGAACAGGGAGAGATTCTGCTCTGAAGACTTTGCTCTTTCTTAGCAAGTCTCCATCTACCACAGAATTCCTCACACGTCACCAGATTCCCTGGCAGGTCTTTTTATTTATTAATGCCACTGAGAAACCTGCACCTCCCCTTTGGGTAGCAATACCTGGTGACCCTCCTTAATCTCGGAGCTGAGAACAAAGCTATTATTCTATCACCTTCAAAAAGCTGATCAGCAGCTCCAGTGCTGTAACATTAGGCAACAAATCTCTCATCTGTTAAAGAAATGTGGATGTGCTTTCTGGTTTCTGACCTACATATTTAATCAACTGGTATTTTCAAGGGGCTGATACTGCATGGCTCTGCTCCAAGGACAGCCTGAGAGTTTCCATATCGTAAGTGAGCGCCAGAAAAAAGTGCCCCAACTGATGATGCAGCATTTGAAACCACAGCTACTGATGCAAGGAGCTGCGCTTCCTACTCACCTCCTGACAGGGGAGTCCCGTGGGGACGAGAGACCTTCGGCTTTTGAACTGGGATGTAAAGCATATAGGAGGGAACTGTGGTGTAAAGCATATAGGAGGGAACTGTCCTTGTGAAGGACAGTTTTTTGTGCCTTTCTTGTTTACTTGCCCACAGGCCAAAATTCTTGGCCCAACTGTCACTGTAGGATGCTCAGAGGGAGAGTAATCGCATAAAAGTGCTGCAGACTTGAGCCAAGGCCAACTTCTCTCCGGTGTAAGTTCAATCAATCAGCAAAGGAACCTTTTAGCTAAATGCCCTGCTTATTTCACATACTGTCTCTTTAGCACCCATTGCCCAAAGTCACCCTCAACCTTTCCCTTCCTTCCAGTGTATTTTTTCTCCAGCCTGCCCCTGCTCCCACGGCCCCATAAACGGCTCTCTCTGTGATGCTGCCTCCCCTTCAGGATTCTAGACCAGTGCCCAAGGGCCAGAGCAGCCTCTGCTACCCGTGGCACAAGGCTGGAGCAATCAAATTAATCTGCTGGTTCACAGGGAGGGCCCAGGATCAGCTTAGTTCCTGCAGCTATTTCCCACAAGAGAACTTTACTCACCCCTTTATTGCTATGCCCTGTAGGTACAAAAAGCTGGAATGGTATCTTACATCTGCTTCTGCACAGTTCTTAGCACCTTTTCTACCAACTTGGATGAGATTTTGTCTGTCCTGGTGCACAGAACTCCTTCCATTGAGGTCTTCTCCCTCCCTGCTCCAGACTTTTGGGGTGGCTAATGCCAACAGGTAGGAGTCTGACTTGTGCCGTTAATAACCACATTTTCCAGTAAAAAGGGATAATGTCTCCACAAGCCTAAAAGAATTACATGGTGAAGTCCAGCCTGCCCTTAAAAATTACTGTGATTTCTGTTTTTTTACTGCAGCAACATTAGAAATTGACCTAAAGCATCAAAAATTATCATGAAACACCAGCAAGTAACTCATTTGCAGGAGGAGGTTTCTATTACTTCCATCAGTTGTTAACTGGGACACCCAACCACAAATAGCTCTTCTAATAAAAACAGAATATATTTATAGATATTTGTAGATATTTTCATCCTCCAGATGAATATGCAACACTAATTCCTGTTCTGCACTGAGCACCCGACTCCTAACGGCAGCAACTGCTGCTGGTTCTAACCACATAGTTCTCAGAAGTCATTACTGATTGTGGCTTCCCCCAGCTCTGAAATGGGTGGAGGAAAAGAAATGTTCTGCTCGGAGGTGTAAGTCTGTAAAGACAGAGGAATTCTCAGCTTGTGTATTTGATATAAGTAACCACCTTGAGCTTTTGAAGAGTTCACAGCCAAATAAAAGAACTTGGTTCAGTCATGGCTCTCCTGCTGGAAAGTTTTACCCATCCCTGAGTTTCAGAGTATGTGACGTTCACACAGCAAATTCATGCCAGTTTTTCTCTGTCCTGCTTGCTCTTAAGCCTTCTGGACAGCAGAGCCTTCACCTTTGGTATGTGTTTTACCAATACTTTCCCAATATACAACTGTCTTGTGTGTGGTCATGTCTAGAGCACACGTGAGGGGAGAAAATGCCCCCAGGTTTCCATAAGCCACAGCCTGCCAGGAACCTGCATGGCGTGGGACACGTTCACACTCGACAGCTCTGTCAGGCTGTCCTGGAGGCTGCCTGCATTGCCATCTGTCCATTCCACCTCCCAAAAGCACCTCTGCTTTGGCTGGCAGGCACCAGAGGCCATTTCTAGCACCTGCACTGCACAACCCCTCACTTTCCCTCCTTTCGCTGGCTCTGCCCATCACTGATTGCACATCAGCAGGCATGACTGGAAAGGCAGAGCTCAGCTCTCAGCCCAGTTTCCACCTCGACAGTCCATCACTTTGTTTTAACCTCTCCCCACCTCATCAGTCTACTTCCAGATTCCTTCCCTTGGTGTTTTCCAGGCACCCATCTTGCAGTTATCCTTCAACTTCATATCCTTTTTCCAAACTAAAATGCTTCCAGACTTCATTCCACCTGCTCAGGGTGACAGCAGTGCAAGCCTATGCCAACCCATGTCCAGCACTTGGATAAAAGGAATTCATAGAATCATAGAATGTTAGGGGTTGGAAGGGACCTAGAAAGATCATCCAGTCCAACCCCCCTGCCAGAGCAGGGTCACTCAGACCAAGTCACACAGGAAGGTGTCCAGGAGGGGTTTGAACGTCTCCAGAGCAGGAGACTCCACAACCCCCTGGGCAGCCCGGTCCAGGCTCCGTCACCCTCACTGTGGAAAAGTTTTTCCTTAAGTTTACCCTAAACCTCTTGTGCTCCAACTCACTCCCATTGCCTCTTGTCCTAACACTGGATGACATTGAGAAGAGTCTGGCTCCATCCTCCTGACACTCGCCCTTAATATATGGATAGACATTAACGAGGTGCCCCCTCAGCCTCCTCTTCTCCAGGCTGAAGAGCCCCAGCTCTCTCAGCCTCTCCTCACAAGGGAGATGCTCCACTCCCTTAACAATCTTGGTGGCCTTGCGCTGGACTCTCTCCAGTAGCTCTCTGTCCTTCTAGAACTGGGGTGCCCAGAACTGGACACAGTATTCCAGGTGGGGCCTCACCAGTGCTGAGTAGAGGGGGAGAATTGCCAGGCTCGTCCTCGTTCCAACAGCTGGCTGTTGTAGCAGCTCCTGTGTCAGGGGTTAACTCACTGTCTAACAGAATCAGAGAAAATCTAAGATTAAAACTGCAAGATACTGTGCACTTCTCACAGGATACTTGCCCAGCTTACGTAGCTGGACCTCAGGCCTGATCCAATCTGCAGTTTTTGCTTCAGGCAACGGAGAGACACAAACAGAAACAGGCAGCTCTGGCCACACACAGTCATAAATATACAAATTATGACACAACCTAATTTGCATTACATACAACAGGGAGCTGCACTAAATCAGGCACTGTGAAAGCAAGGCAGGGGCTGCTCTACCCTGCAGGTCTGATCTCCATCACACGGTGCCTCAGATGCTCCTTCCCAGCTAAGGAACGGTGCTGGATTCCAGGACATTCTGGGGTTTCCCTCAGCCCAGTATCTTTACTCAGTGGTGTGCTACAATAAGTTTTAGGTTCACATTCTTTCTCTGCTGTTTCCTCACGAGGTGGGTATAATAGTAGCACATCCTAATTCACACCAACTGCCAAAACCCATTTAGGAAAAAAAAAAAAAAAAAGAAAAGTAACCAAGTGTCAAGTTATGAGAGATCTTGAGCACTTGCCTAGTAAGTCTCAGAAGCGCACGGCAAGTGCTAAGTCTCCTCTGCCTTGCAGGGCTTCTGCTTTATCAACTCATCTCAACCTCTGGTCTCATTAACAGAGAAAGCAGCAGCTGTCCAGCCACACCAGTGCCCGTAACTCCTTGGTGCAGTGCCCATCCAACAGTGAGCAGGCAGGAGGTTGCAATCCAGTCCTGCTTCCCTTCTCACCGAGGTCACAGCAGCTGGAAAGCACTTGCCTGAAGTTTGCTCTCTTGGAGAAAGAGCCACGTGATTGAGCCAAGCAGTCATTTGATTTCACAGATGCTTCATGGCAGTATAGCTCCAGGAACAGTTATGAGACTATAAAAGAGGGATTAAAGAGCAAGCAGTCAAAAGAAAAATTTTCCTCTATCCTAAGCACAGCATCACATTTGCATGAGAAGAGAAATAAGCCCAGTAACTGGAAGAATTCCATGCAGCAGCCTGCACACTCATTGGGGTGGCTTTGACCATCAGAGACAGGCTGGAATAGAAAGTCATATTCTGCTCCACTTGTATTTATACGTAGCTGAACTTTACACTGAGGGTGACAGAGCCTGGCCCAGGCTGCCCAGGGAGGTTGTGGAGTCTCCTGCTCTGGAGGCATTCAAAACCCCCCTGGATCTGTTCCTGTGTGACCTGCTCTAGGTGACCCTGCTCTGGCAGGGGGGTTGGACTGGATGATCTTTCAAGGTCCCTTCCAACTCCTACCATTCTGTGGTTCTGGGATACACGCACATTGTCCCAGAGATGATGTGAATACACTAAGAATATTATGTAAACATTAAGAGGTTCAGGGCTTTAAAACTCAATTTAGTCAGCTACAATTCTGATCTTCCTCACGGTCTCCTATAACCAAGCACAATGTTCTCCACAGGGGTGACAGGAGAGTCATCATTTTAAAAGGGTGGGAAACCATCCCATTCTTTGGGTAAGGGCTACAGAATACTGCAAATTGATGCTATTGTTTGCAAGCAGTTTGAGTATTCAATGACTATTTCAGCCAAATCATCTCACAGGATGGTGATTTATTTATTTATTTGTTTTCTAAATAGTCCAGATGAATGGTTCATTAAAAATCTGATCTCAGTTCCTCTGAATGCATAGCTTTGTGAGCTGAGAATGCACTTGGATTTACAGCGTTGCACACACATACAGAAACAGACCCAGCTAAAGGACGCTTTGGTATCTGGGGGTTGTTTCCCCTTTGAGATAGCACAGTTTATCCCCACTAGAACTTTTTAACCCTAACTAAAATCTTCCACTGGCTTACCTTTGATGCTAACCTCACACAATACGGATGCCCGCGTGGCACCTGACCCCACCACATTATTTATCTGTCTTCCTGTTCATTGCTGCTACGAGCAAACATAGTGCAACAGCAATGAGTTGTGGCATCACCAGGGACCAAAAAAAAACCAGAAAGAAAGAATGTAGCCATAAAATACTGTAGGGAAAAAAAAAAAAAAAAAAAATCTCTCCTATCTCTGATGCATAGGAGCAGAGATGTCTGAATACAAAACACTGCCCTCAGAATGACCAATCAAGCAATCAGCCAGAGAGTCAGCATCTCCACTGCCAGGAAAAAGATAGATTTATTCTCTAAAAAAGGGGTAGGAATGTTGGTAAAAACAAGAGTCTTTGTCTCTGCTCCCCCAGAGTCCTCTCAAACATTTGCTACTGAATTTACTTGGGATGAAGTCTCTTACTCTTATCACTACATCAGCTTTTGGGGAAGAAAGCCTGGCTTCAGTTGTCAATAGCAATGCTCTACTGGCTTCAACAGAGGCAAGATTTCACACTCCCTATCTCACTCCTGACTGAATTACAACCTCTCCGAACTGAAATGAAGAGCTGCTTAAAGGTGAAGTTAATGAAACTAGCTGCATTTTTATGCTGATGCTTTTTTAGTGATGGCAAAACGCTTGCTGGTTTGACTTCGTAAGGAGTTTGATAAATTAGACAATCTCTCTCTGCGGTAAGTGTCAAGATGTCCCAGTCCCAGTTCAGCACCCCTTTCTAACAAGCCCTCTAAGCATACACTAGTGACCTGCCTGGCTCCCACAGCCCAGAGAGGATTTGCCTTTCTCCCTGGGTTGTGTGTATCTCCAGGAGGCTTGCTCTCCAACTGATGGCAGGAGCTGCCTCACTCATCACCCAAATCTAGCACGAGGTGTGACTAATGCTTGTGACTTGCCCTGAAATCCTGGGAGGAAAGGTGCTGCAGAGATACAGAGCAGCTTTCAGGAACAGCAACACATTGTCTCTCACTCTTCCTTTCCCTCACCTTTATTTTTTTTTTCCTCTCCACTTTTTGTTGTGGTGCCAGTTTATTTTGTAACCAGAGCAATGCTCAGCAATGGCACCAGCATCTTCTCCAAACAAACACATTAACCTCTGAAGAAACCTACAAATGCAACTGATTGTCTTAAATATTTATCATTTCACTCCAAGAAAAATACTTCAGAGAAGCCAAACATGAAGTAAAGGAAGGAAAGATAGAGTGTTATCTCAGGTAAACGTCTTCTCAAAGCAGAGCCAGGCCAGCTGATAAAGAACAAAAGCTATCAACAGAGCTCTCTCGGCAGAGGCTGAGGCATCTTTCCATTGACATTCCTGGACAAAAAATGCCAGCCCCAAGGCCCAGCCATTCTAAGCCAGGCAAAACTCCCCCGTTCCATCTCCCTAATCTTGTCCCTCAGTGGGGAAAAAAAAAAAAAAGGAGGGGGGGGGGGGGGGAGGAAGTACATATGTAACAAGCCACATGGATCAAAAAAGTCTTCACTTGGGAGAAAAGTATTTGTACTCTTGGCAACAAATAAATATGCACCAGTTTTTAAAAGCTGAAACTAAAAAATGAGACCTGGAGGAGCTGACACCCAGCCATATTCCTCCCTCTTGTCCTCTGGGTAAGATCTTTTCCCTGAGAGCACTGGCTGACTTGCTGATGAGGGGATCAGGGCTGAGTGACCTTCAGATCCCACAGGAAAAGGGCAGACAAGCCCTCTAGACACACAGCAGCAACCTATAACTGGCAAGGGCTGAAGCAATTCAGATCAGTCCTTTCCTGTTTGGGTGAACTGGATATAAGGGCTCTGTACTCTGCTTTTCATTCAAGCTGAAGCATTTCCTGGCATGGTGAAGAGCCGTTAAAGTTTTCCAGAAAATTAGCAAGGCCAGGGACTGATGAACAAGGAACAGAGAAAGTTTGAGATGGGAAAACATTCTTTTCTTTTTAAAAATCAAAGATGTTCAGACAAAAAGTGAAGGCTGCAAGCTTCTAATCTCAAGCCACAAGCTTGGTGGGAGGTAGTTAAAGGGGAAATGCAGCAGGGATCCTCAGCACTGAGTCAAGACCTTTCTTTGATCTCCCATTTTCTCAAGCTGCATTCCCATCTGCAGCCCCACCATTTGTTTTCAGTTAGGCAGACAAAATGAAAACCGCTCTGCTTGGGAAGAGCAACAAACAAGTGTTGCAAAAATCGCAGAGTAACAGCCAGTCAAAATAAGGAAGAACCAAAACCACAGAGGAGATGAGGGCAACTCTTAAAGAAGGAAAGGCTCAGCTAGCTGGGGATGCTCTGGGTATCTTTCATCTGGGAATTTCAAAGTCACTCAAATCAGTGATGGATAGATAGAGATCATCTCCTCACACCACAGTAAAACTTCCATCTCCTGCATCCAGAACCAATGAACCTGCTTCTGATGCCCCCAGGTTTTATCAGCAGTGAGCCATGGAGGTACAGTCCTAGCTCACCCCAATCAGCTCGTCAGGTTCGACAGGATCCAAGTTGTAGGTCGTAGCACACGCAAGCACAATAAATGACAGGATTTTGCCTTGTCAGCATCGTGATTTATCTATTTCCTGAATCCCCTTTGTTTATTAGCCCACATTATTGCAATGTTCTCTGTTTTAGGGGTTACATCTTTGGGATTCTTACACATGAAACCCCAAATCCACCCATGGTCTCAGCTACAGTTTTGTTTGTCGGCATCTGGCACAGCATATGCTGACACAAAGCAGTTCACATGTCTCAGAGCTATTGCTCCTGACTCTGCACATTTACAGTTATCGTCAGTTACTCCCAACAGGCTTTGAAAGTTTTCATCACAGCCATGAAAAAAATCCTCAAATCTTTTAAATTAAAGCTCACAGTGCAGAAATTCTGAGGTTAGGGCTTTTCTTCGTCGCCCATCACGTTAGCAAACAGTGGTATCACTTACCCAAACACTCTGGTATCCAGAGCAGTCTTGCTGTAGATTGCAGAGTAGATTTACAGTGTTTCTCAGGTGAAAGGGAAAACAAAAACAAAGCAGCAAATCCAGCTTATGGAATAGTTTCAGCTATGCCTCTCATGTAAAGCATTCCTGCAGGAGAATCAAACGAGCCAGGTCACGGTGGTTTTTGCCATGCAAAGGTAGCCAGCGCCCTGCGGTTAAGGCACAGCGCAGGCCACAGCTCTCAGGTGAGCTGCCACCTGCACGGCCACACGCGTGACGCGCGGCACGGCTCCGCGTTACTCACGGCTGTGGCTCTGCGCCCACGGCGAAGGCAGAGTGCTCTGAGCGACTGCTCTGTGGTGCCAGTACTGCAGGGAGAGACGCACACCAGCAATCAGGTTTTCAACCTCTGCGGTCGCCAAACAGTGTCATTATCAGGAAGCATTTTCAGCATTTTCAGCCTCCTGCCAGCAAACTCAAGCCATGCATTTCTGCAGATGCTAATGAGAGAGTAAAGCATCTAGAGCGCACTATAAAGTGGTTGGGGTCAGGTACCGAAACACAGCAGAGGGGTAGTAACTCTACCCAAAAGACCCTCTGCTGAAGCACGGTGGGGCCTTTCGTTCCCCAAGGCACTTCACTCATATGGAGGAAGGAGTTTGTGGTTAACACTTAATTCGAACTTTTCAGTGAGCTGTAACTTTTTCTGACAAAACCAACACTGTGTCAAGACTTGATTTAATACATTTGAAGCTTAACCAGTGGGGAAGGCTTTATATCTAGGTTATATAGGCTATATATATAGGTTGCCCAGAGAGCTGGTGGAAGCCCCATCCTTGGAAGTGTTTAAGTGCAGGCTGGATGGGGCTGTGAGCAACCTGCTCTAGTGGGAGGTGTCCCTGCCCATGGCAGGGGGGTTGGAACGGGATGAGCTTTAAGGTCCCTTCCAAACCTGACAATTCTCTGATTCTATGTTGTGAACAAGGTGTGCAAGTAGCCAGTCCATGGGTAAAAACATCATGTGAGTGAGGTAAAACGCCTTTAGTGACCTTACACTAATGCAATGGAGGTGGGAGGGCCCTGGTGCAGGCAGGTACCTGATTTACATCCCTCCTTGCTGGCACCCATCCCTCAGAGAGGAAATGTGCCTGACCATATGTCCTGGTTTGTGTGAGAACAGCACCAATTCTGGGGAGTGCTGTAACTTCTCAGCTCAGCTGTTCTCCCCGCTGCCCCGGCTGCAGCAGCAGCGGTTGGCACAGGCAGGGGCTGCTCCCAGCAGGGAGAACCCCCATGGGCACAGTCGGTACCCAGGGCTGGGGTGCAGCCCGAGGCCACTCCTGGGGCTTGGCCACCACGCTGGGGGTGCAAAAAGTCAAAGGTGGCACCTGCAGGAGGGGCGGCCAGGACAGGGGACCCCAACCTGGCCGGCATGGGATCCCATCCCACGTACGGCACGGTCGGTGTAAAGCCGAGGGATCGGGAGGGTCTCGCCTGGCTTGGCTTTGCTCAGCTCGGGTCCTCTTCTGGTTTCTCCCTTGGATGGCGTCCCAGGAAGTCTCTGTCCATTCTGCCTTCCATCCTGATCTGTGTGTCCCGAGTCCAGCCCCTGAATCCAGCTCCTGAACACAGCTCCCATCTGCCACTGGGCCCAGTCTGGGATTTCCCAGTGCTGCTCCTCAGCATCAGTGGTGTCGGTGATGTAAGTGCCATCAAGGGGGATGGTTGGGTACTGGCTTTGTTTGTGTTTGTATCTATGCCATTTTTGTGATTACTATTGTCATTCAGGCTGTCCCGGTTCCCTTCTCCACTGGCTGAGTCTCTCTCCCTCATTCCCTTTCGGGGGTTAACACAGAGCGGCTGTCCCAGGTCTAGCGGGGCTGCCCTGACACCACATTAAAGAAAAGCCCCAACCCATCAACCAACCGAACTTCAGGGTCTGTTCGGGAAGGTTTTGAGTGCTCTCCCTCCAACACAACGCCTCAGGTCCCCAACAGCCCCCCTGCGCTCCTGCTCCAGCTCAGCCCTCACACCACGGCCAACCCTTCCCTAGCCCTGCCTGGCCTCAGCGCTACCTGAAGCCCGTCCCCATATTCAGAAGCCTCTCACCCCGACCGGCAGCCAGGCCCACAGCTTTACCGTCACCCGAGCCCCGAGCTCCCCCTCTCGCACGGACCCTTGCCGCCCGCCCCTCCGCCCCGGCCCCGTGCAGCAGCTCAGCAGCTCAGCCCCTCCGCGCCCGCCCGGCCCCGCCCCTCGCAGCGCAGCCCCGGGCACTCGGAGCGACCCTCCCGGGCGGGTCCTGCCCGGCGCTGCCCGCACCCCTCCCCCTCCCCCGCGGTCGCGGGCCCGGCCCCGGCCCGCCCACCGCTGGCGTCGGGGTGGAGCCGGCGAAAGGCGGCAACGCGCATGGGCCCCGCAGCCTTGTTCTCGGCCGGGCGGCGTGCGCGGGGGGCGTGTGCCGGACGCGGTTCCCCCTCGCGCGGCGGCAGCGCGGCCGCGGGGCCCTTTCTGGCGGCTCCTTCCCGCCGCCTTCCCTCACCTGCAGCAGCGGCGGCCGCCATGTCGGCGGTGGGGGCGGCAGGCGGCTGGTAGGCGGCGGTCCGGGGAGCCCGGGGCTCGGCCCCCGCCGCGGCGGAGCGAGGTGAGTGGAGGGGGGGGAGGGCTGCGGGGGTGGGGGCGGGGTGTGCGGGTGTTCGTGTCGCGATAGCGCCCATCGAGCCGCGAAGGCGGCGGTGGGGAAGGGGAAGGGGCGCATGCGGCAGCCGGTACCGGGAACGGGGGGGGGGGGGGGCGCGGGCCGGGCCCCCGGCGGAGGGGGGAAGGGGGTCCCGCGGGGCGGCTCGTGGTTCTCTCCTGAGGGGCCCTGGGGGGTTTGCGGCGTTTGCCCCCGCCCCCCTTTTCCTCACTCCTCGCCCGCCATCAGTAGCGCGCAGCCGGGCTCTGCGGTGGATGCGTTCGGGTAGCACCGGGAAATGATCTATTGGAGGGGAAAAGGAGGAATAATGGGGATTCCGGCCGTGCCTGCCGCGGCCCGGCTGTTCTGGCGCGGGGAGAGCCGGTGTGGCGCTCCCCGGGCTCTGGGGGGCTCTGCGCTCCGCCTGCTTCCTCACCCTGGGGGCTTCTCCTTCGCGGTGCTTTTTCACGGAGCCGTTTTGATGCCTCGTTAGACCTTTTCAGGTGCGGTGAAGGTCATGCGTCTGGACGGGTCGCCCATTGTCATGTCCCCATCTTAGGAAATGGTGGAGCACCCAGAGGCGCTTCACATGTGGGTGCGTGGATGGTTTCACCTGGGACATCCCTGTTGGCTTTCCCACCGACAGGG
>JANVCC010000064.1:83589-155123 GCA_025345505.1 Todiramphus chloris collaris
CAGGTTTGGGTGCCTGCTGTGGGTTGATGAGAGCAGCAAGTTGGAGCAGGTATGAAAAACTGCTTTGGAAAACCTCTGGCGTGACTTCTGTGTTACTGGAGTGGGAAATAAAAGGATACACGGCCTTGGAGTCTGCAGCACACCTACTAAATAGAGGGAAAGTGTCCCTCCTCTAAGCCTCCTTACTCTTGGAGCTTTAAACGAAGAGGAGGAGTTCACATAGATGCTTGATTTTCAAGGTTCTTTCCTAGGTAATTGTTGATTTGCATTCTCAAACCCATTTAGGGAGCACATTCCCCTCTGAAAGCTGTAGCCTGTACTTGGAGACTAAAACCAGAACAACAAAACCCCCTGGGTGTTCATCTGGAGGAAGAGTTCAGCAGGAATTGCAATCTAAGGGTGGCGATCTCTCTAAATGCCACCCTGTGACCAGGGTCTGGAGGACAGCAAAGCTTTGTTGAAGATGTTTTATTTTCCAACAGACAATAGGAGGGAGGATTCATTAATGAATATAACTGTGTGAACTCATTGGTGCTGGAGATAAAGGGCTCCTCAAAACGCTGGCTGGCAGGAGAAACACAGAGATACATCCCACTCTTTGCATCTCTGCTTGGATTCTGACATAACAGCCCCAAGGTCAAGATGCTTAATGCTCTGTGTAAATTCCAAGTAGGTTTTTTTTTTTTCCTGAACTGGGATGCTTCAAAATAATGAGTAAGCCCCGGCCTAGCGTTTGGGGTTTTTATAATGAACTCCAGCTTTGGCATAAGGTGCTGTGATTTCTGCTGGAGGTGGCAGGAATTTGCATGAGGAATTAAATGTAGCTGGTGAAGTACAAAACTGACAACCCGTTAAACAGGTTTGAAGAATTCCTCAGTATGAAGAGCAAAGTCAGCAGAATCCTGTAACTAATGCTAGAAACCCTGTTCTACTTAACCCTGTGACCTTGTCTGCTCAGGAAAACTCGCTGACAGGATGGTCTTCCCATCTTTGCTTGGGTGAAGGTCTTTTCAGCTTTCCCTGCTGTGGTTCAGAAGCTCCCTGATACTTGGTTCGTGTGTTCCGAGGAGGAATCTTCACAGTGATTTCAATATCTCTTCGAACCGTGGTGACTTAGGCAGACTCTAGGGTAAATCTGAATGCTGTGACTCGTTTCGAATACCAAATGCAAGTAACATCTTTCCCAGATGATGAAGTTGTTCTGAGTTCTCCCCTATCTAGTCTGGTCTTATGCTCTGTAGAGCATACTGTAGAGTTTTATTAGTGAACTTCTGCAAATAACAGCTTTTCCTTTGTTGGTCTTGGGCAGTCTGTTCTCCATCACTTCTGATGAGTGAGAGCTGCAAATCTTGGTTTACCAGAAGGCAGAAACCCTTGAAGTTTGGGAAGCTGCAGCTTTGTAATCTATATGATGTGTGAAAAGTAATATCATCTCTATGTCTTCCTTCTCGGAGGGGGTCAGACAGTAATTGGTGTGTTGCAGTTTCTTGGGGACCGTGACAATAAGCAAAGTGTCAGTGATGGATTAACTGGGTGGTTCTGGCCTGTTTGCATCTGGAAACGGTCACGTGAAATCCAACGGGCTGAGTTTTCCTGAGAGGCAGAGATCTGATGCTACTCTGAAGCATAGGCTGCAAACTGCTTCTGGCTCAGAAGAACATTGAAGGTATGAACTTGAACACCCGTCCCAAGTCCTTTAAAGCTGCCCTTCCAACTACAGCAGCTTCGTGGAGCGGGTGGTAACCAACAGGAGCAGCTCATGCTGGGGTTTTTATGCCTGGAATTAATTTCTGGGCTGAAGTGTGTGCACTGCTCCTGCATTACCCTGACAAAGGTCTTTTTTTGTTGTGGGTTTTTCCTTCCTGGAGGGCATTTTTCATGCTGCATCATAGCTTTGAGAGTGGAGGGACTACAATATCTTAAATTAAAGCAAAAATCTCCTTCCTGACTAGCGTTGTGAGCATTCCTGGGACTTCACCTGCCCATAAGGACTTTTAGAAGTGAAGCTGGAGATACCTGACATGTTAATGCATGGGCATCTAGAGAGGAGTTAAAAAAATATCGGCTTTTAAATCTTATAATTCTTGCCTGGAATTTTGCTAGCAAGTTGCTAGACCTGGTGTTGTATGAGGGGCTGGACGGTGGCTGTAAGGAGCAGACCTTTCCAAGAGCTCACTGGTGTATTTCGTTTTCCAAAATAACATGCCAGGCAACTTGTTCTCTTCCCTGCATAGATTCTGAGTAATCTGTGCCGTGCTCAAAGGCCAGCCCTTCAGTTTGGAAGAGACCTTGTTGCCAACCCCGTGAAAGCGCTGCCCGGAGTTTTGTCAGTCGAGGTCAGCAAGTCTTAACAAATCAATAACTCCCAAGAACTCCTAAGGCAATGGCCGAAAAATAACTGAATCTTTGGTTTTGAGTGAGGGTAACGCGTGGAGCTGTGTGGTGTCAGCTCTGCCAGTGGCACTGGTTTCTCTGCAGATATGTTGTCACCTGATGGGCCTGATCTTTGAAAGGCTTAACGTTTGAACAGTGTGTGAGTTTGCCTGCATTGCTGCTGAAAGGAATAGTTCCTGTCTCTGGGGGGAAATACGGGTGACCTTTAGCTTTGGAGAAGGCTCTTTGACAGAACGATTTGTGAAGGTGTTTGCTGGCTGGCATATGGGGTGCCATACGGTGCCGTTTACCACCCCGGGCCTGAACTTCCAGGGAAATGATTCTTTTTGTTTTCAACATTAAGTACTTGTAGACATCTTCCAAGCTTGTCCTGGCCAAATCAATTTACACTTTTCCTTTCTTCTGTTTGTCCCATCTGCCTCTGACTGTTTGTTTTCCTCTTTACTTTTTTTAACGTTGTAAATAGGTTTTATTGTTTCTAGGGCTGAGGGTCTCAATAGCAATAAACACTTGGAGGTCTCTCTCACTGTTTTACCCCCAGCCCTGAAGGTGTTTAGGTTTCTCTTACGCTCCTATGAGATGGAAATATGTGTCAGGACAACTGCTAGGCTGGAAAAATTGCTCTCTGGTATGAAAGTCATCCTGGAGATAAGCAGTAATCGCTGAGGATGAAGAAATGATGTCAGACCTGGCATTTTTTTTGCTGAGAACTTGTTAGTGGTGGAAGGAGTGGGGAGGTGGGGAATACTACAGAGCAAACTGTTACCTTTAAACATCTCTCTAGTTTATATTGGTCTGATTTCTCTAGGAACAGATAATTAGAGAATCTCACTGCAGGATGCTGAATGTTGGTCCCTGTATTTAATGCCCGCGGTAAGAAGAGTGTAAAGGAAAAGGGTTTTTACTCGTGTTCTGAAGTGCCTCGTGGTGTCAGGCTCTTTCACACAACAGAGGGAAATACTCCTTACTTCTCCAGAGCTTTGCAAAGATTAAGAGATTCAAATCTGAAAAACCTGCATGGTTTGTCATTTAGAAATTTGTTTTACCTTAAACTTGGTTTTGCTTACAGAGGCCATACATTTAAATTAGCCTGAAGTGTAAACACAACTGCCTGCCTTCCAGGGCAGCATAAAGCAACTTCCCTTCCCTTCCCAACCATGCACTTTGAGCTGCAGTAAAATAAACTGGATTTGGTATCCAAGTGTTTGCTGTTAACAAAGTCCTCCAGTAACTCTGTTCCTCTTTGGCTATGTGGTGCGATTAAAAAGGTGTTCTCTAAAGGAACTTAGAACTTAGTGGGGGTGGAAAGCGACACACCAAGACATGGTGTGAGTGCCTTGCCATTCCAGCTCAGCCACTCGAGAGGCAGGGTGGCCTGGGAAGTGAGATGCAGGCATCTGCCAGGGGCCAGCTCTGCGGGAGTGCTGGTCACACTTGGCTGGAATGACTTCTTTGTGATGGAAATGTTCTGTAGACTCTGCCAGGAGTTCCACCCACACCCACGGGATGCTTTCTCTGGAGGTTGGAAATGTGGTCACTGAAGAGCCAGGTCCAGGTCTGCAAGCACCTGGAGCTTTCAGTAGGAGCACAAGTGATTCCACCAAGGCTCCAACTGCCTTCAGACGAATGGACAAGCCAATCTAAGGTGTCACTCAAATAATGCAGAAGAATCAGCAGAGCACAAATGTATTTGAACTTCCTTGGATTCAGCTCCAGTTGGTACTCAAATTTACTTGGATTTCCAGTCCGTGGTGCTGAGCTGGGGCAGCTGAGGTGCAGGTGCTCTCCTGCTTCTGCGGAGTGCTGCCTGCCTACCCCTGGCACAGTTTCACCTGAAACCATGGCTGTTAAATTCAGCGTTTAAAAAAGGAAAATATTTATTTAGCCCATGGTATTAGAAGCTTTTTTATGTTGCCTTTTTTTTCCCCTTCCTAACAGAGAAGGGGGAGATTAAACGGCCGTGTTCAGGAAACGGGGATAAATCTCTCTGAAGTGGCTTTAGGAACCTCTCTTCAGGGTTGATGTCGTTCCTTGGAGGAAGGCCTGACAGTGGTTGAACTTTGCCACTCCTTTGAGTCGTGAGGATTTCAGATCTCGCTGTTGTTTTAAATAGCCTCACCTATTACTTTGAAGCAAAACAAGCAGGGAAAGAGAACGATGAGACAGATTTGCTTAAGAACTTCCCAATTAGCTGAAAGAAAACTGGTTTTCCTGCATCATTCTGTAACTTACAGTAAGAGATGGACACGAGACGCACGTGAAGTGTTTCTCTACACACGCTCCCCATCAGCCTCTGAGCCAATGAATCCCAAGCCTGTGGTGAGTTGGGTTTTTTGTTGTTTTTTTGGGTTTTTAAAATAAATTCACAGATGCAGCTTTTGAAAGTGCTTCTGTTGAAACAGGACTGTTTTCTATGCTTTGGATCTGCCGTGCTTGGTGTGGCAGTAAGTGTGAAAAGAGCTGCATCTGCATTTGCCTCCTGCTCTGTACTTGAAGCTGCTGTGTGCTTTGCATTTTTCCACTGTGGTTTTCTGGGTCACTCCCTTTTTTTTTTTTTTTCCCCCGAATTGCCAGAACTCGAGTCTGTGGAACAGACCCAAATATTCATAAAACCTTGGTGTAGGATGTATCTCTGCCTGAGAGCAAAACGTGTGGTGATCCTTCCTTTCTGGGGAAGAAGTCTAGAATCTGTCTGAGCTTTGGAGATACCGTGAGCACAGCTGCTCACCTGCTTCCCAGGGCTCTGGCATCGAAATGCAAGGAAACCCAACTCACTCCAGCCCAGTAGGTTTACGTTTTAAACAGGTGCCATTTAGCTGGGTATTTCCTCTTTGTTGAAGTGGTACAGACTGTATAAAAATTAACAAACCCACTAAATACTGTTACCTGTATATTTTTGTTTTAATTTGCCAGGGTTTTTTTGTTTGGTTTTTTTTGGGGGTTTTTATTCATCCTTCCTTCAAGTTTTAGAATTGAAGCAACCATTTGATTTTTTTTTTTTTTTGCTGCTTTTCTCTTGAATCTTTTTTGATGCCACTGCCGGTGAGTGCTGCAGTTGCTGCAGCCCTGAGGAACTGGCCGGTGTGTTTTCATCGGTCGCAATGGGATCATCTGCATTGGGTGCAGCCCTTGGTACCCTGGCCTTGGCCTGGCATCTGCATGGGAGAAAATCCAGTGGTTTATGTACAAAACGTGTCAGAAGAATTTCGATCGCTGAGCAGTCACAGTTCAACTGCAAACAGGATTTGCCAATAGAGAGCGTCTGTGAACTTAACTGGTGTCGATGTTTCTGAGTTGTGTTATTTTAGTGATAGGGGAGAGGGTTGAATCTTGGAGGAAGTAATTTTTGGCCATGCTGTTCCTGACAGTTGAAATGTTATTGACCAAAAACATATTTATGTTTGTTCAGCATGAATGTGCTGTTCTGTAAAAGTTACCATCTGTTTCATTCCTCCTGCATCTGTGGAAACCTTCCCCCCCCCTTGGGTAGGCTTTAAAAAAAACAACCTTTAGTAGATGAGTAGTTGTGGTCTCTTTTGGTGGGCTGTTTTGTTGGGTGTTTTGTTTTGGGGTTTTTTTTTTTTTGGTTGATTCTGTTTGCTTTTGTTTCTTTGTGTTTTTTAAGGAAAAAAAAGCCTGTTGTCAGTTCATTACTGAATAGAACTGCACTGCTCCGCTCCCTGCAAGTGCAACTTCGAAGCAGCGCCTGCCTACGAGACCCAAGATGAGAGCGTGCATTTTTGGTTTGCACAGAAGTGGGGAATATTTGACTTGTTCTCAGTGGAGGGAATTTTTAGCTCCTCCCCGCAACAGGTTTGATACATAGGCAGTTGTAACTCTGCTCTGCTGTAGCTGACATCCAGCTCTCTTGTCACCTCACAAACCCCTCCTCTCCCATCGTGCTTGGTTATTGTGTTGAGCTATAATCCATGGGAGCTATTTCAGCTGCAGCAAGAGATTATCATCATCTTCTCGCTGTCCCCTCAGGTCTGCCAGTCTCTTTGCACAGGTTGTCACTCCTTAACGCAGCTCTGCCAACGTGCTCTGGGTTAGAAACACACCCAGACCGCTCTGGAAACTGGGGATGGAGTCACAGCTCCTCCTGCAACCTTGGCCCGGCAGTAATGCCAAGCAGCATCAGCTCTGACTTCAGCGAGGGTTACCCTTCACGGCTGGGTGCATCCTCCTGCTGCACTGGCAGCTGGGCTCCTGCTGACTTAAAATGGGCTTGAACCGTCAGCGTTTAGGAAGAGAAGGGGCATCATCTCATGGAGTGAAGGCTGAAGGCAGCAGCAGTGCGGTGGTGATGAGGCTTCCCAAATGCTGTCACACAGGGAAACTTTGAGAGAGAACTCCAATCCCTGTGATCTGTGAGAGAAAACGCTCCCAGTATACCTGGAGATTTGCTCGTGGCTAAAATCCTTGGTGTGTCATTCAAGACACTGCCAATAGTTCTATTTATTCATTAATTAGTTTTCCCCTCAGGAGGTTTCTAGGTTCCTCCCTTTTGGAGATCGTTCTGTAATATTAATTTTTCATGGGTGTCAGTGAGAATCGATTGCATCTCGTTCTTGAACCAAAACAGTTTCATGGCTCCTCGGTAAGTAAATAGCAGAAGCTGGTGAGAGGAGGACTCTGCTACACGTTGTAGGTTATTACTTGAGATGATGACCCCGAGTCGATGAAGGACTGGCTGAAGGGATCGTTCCGTGGTGCTGAGGAGACGCAGCCTCTCGAAGCTGAGCTGTGTGCTCGTTGAAAAGCTGTTTGTCATTCCCCTCGTGCTCAGCCTTCATCAGTGATCACTGTCAGTCCTTTAATCGAGCTCTTTCACACAATTTGTACATTCACTGGCTTTAAAACAATGTATTTAACAGCACTTGAGGAAAAAAATTCTATAATCCCTGTCAACAAAACCTTGCATTTGAGTCCAGCAGGACTTCAGGGTGATATTCTTCCCGACGTGGCTTTGTTTAAAGGACTGGCTGTTGTTTCCTTTGCGAATACACAAGCTTGCTGTGTCTAAATCCAATTATTTGAGCACCTTATTTTTAAGACACGTGGAGGGGGGAATCTACTACACAAAGGTGTAGTTTACGTGCAGTGTCAGAGAAGAGCCAGCTGGGTGGATGCTGCTGAGCTAAAGCCACTGCATGGGAAAGGGGAGGCTCTCCTGTGCACCAGGCTTTGCTACAGTTCTACTGACAAGGCTTCACGCTTTCTGGAGGTGCAGAAAACCAAACATTTTGACACCAGTTTGCTTCCAAAACACTGCTCATTGGAGTGGCAGACGCACTTGATTTGGGACAGTGTTCCTGAACCATCAGCACAGGCAGCTTGGTTGATGTCAAGGAAATAAAACCTAAAGCATATGTTGAGCTGAAACGAGATGTGAACCTGAGTATTGCTGGATTCTGTGGATCCTTCCCTGAGATAACTTAGGTTAGGAATGTGCTGCGTTTGAGTGACTCCCCTGTACTGACCTCTGTTCCTTTCTGCTTTTTGCCTGTGAACTGAAGGTGACTTTCTCCTCTATCTCTTGCAGGAGCAGGGTTATCCCCTCTTACCTTCTTCTGCCGCTCAGACATGGGCTGCGAAGCTCTTTAAGTAGGTGACACATACAATTAGTCCTATTGTACAGAGAGGCAGGGCAGTCTTTAGTAAAATCATGGGTAATCTGTGTTGGATCTGGGGAAGTTCTTTTGATCCAAGAGCCTCTGCCAGCTATTGACCTGGCTGGCAACTGGTGTGCAGATGGTCACTGCCCTGCCACATTGCTGGGCAGCGTTCTGAGTGTGGGTGTTTCCTCAATGGATGCTGAGAATCTGCTGGGAGTTTCTGATGCCTGAGCCTCAGATGTTGGTCTGCCCTTTTTCTTCAGCCTCGCCAATGTTTAGGCCGTAGCACTGGTTCCTTTTTCTTCTTTCTGTGGTGTTTTCTCCTTTCTATGGGTAGAACTTGGAAGCTTCAATTGCCTGGCACTGCCTCTTTAAATGTAGATTATTTTATCTGACAAACCCTGGAGTTTTGGCTGCACCTTCTCTGTGGATTTCAGAGGAGGTCACCACTTGAGCATGAGAAAAAATGGGCGATTGAATTGCAGAAGAACATACTTGTCTCTTTGAATTCCTCTGGGGACAGCAGCACAGTGTGTGTGTTGCTGGTTAGAATTTGCCCCCTGCGTTTGGCAATTGCAAATGAGAGTGGGTAGCAGAGCCAGCACGTTGTACTTGCTCCTCTTAATGCTAGGCTGGCACGTCTTTGGGTTTCACTGAAGTGACCGTATCATGAAACTGGTTAAATTTGTGTTTTTATGTCATGCAAAGTAGCTTTTAATAGTCCATTTTATTTCTGTGGTTTTGATGATTCAGAATTTTTCACCCTATCTTCACATTGAATTAATCGTGGCAATAAAATGCTTCTGGTAAGGTAGAATAATTTATGCCTTGAAGCAAAAGAAAGATGAATGTTTCATGACTGGAGGCCTCTCTCTGCTTAGCAGACTGACTGTGATCCCTGTTCCGTCCACGTCGCAATGGGTGCGTTAGACCAGAACAGTGGTGGCACTTTGTGGCTGGTCAGTGCAAAAGTGGTGGCCTTAATGACTGGAAAAAATTATAAGAACGCACAGAAAGAAGAGAATTCTCAATATCATTTAAAAAAAAAAAGCATTCATTCCTGCTTCCACTGCAAGTTTTGGGAAAACTTGAGTTTTGAAGACCCCAGAGAAGCACCGGACATACAGAACCAAATTTTTTGGGAAACCAAAAATCTACATTTCCTTTCTTCCCTGGCCCCCCTCCAGCTGCCAGAGGTGACAGCAGAATAAACCCTGGCTCCTGGGACAGAGAGGGATTGGGAGTTGGATCATCTGGTGATTCCAGCTGCAGATGGTTCTTTCTTTCTTGGACTTGCAATCGTTTTTTGTTTATTGTCTGGATGTTTAATGTCCTCCTTGATCCCCTCCTTTGCTATGAGGTTTTACTTATTTATCTTGACATTTATTTATTCATTTATCTAGGCATTGACTTTTGTCTAAAACATAGATATTTAACCGAAGCAGTCAAAGTTACATAGGCCTATTTTGGTGAAGTTTTGCCCAAGAAAGGTCGGAGCTGATCCTCAGCATAAACCAGTCTGATGGTCTTTTTTTCTTTCAGCGCCTCTTTTTTGGCTTAATACTTGTCTTTCATGCATGTGTAAGAAGCTCAAGGGAAAACTACTTAATTGTAAGACAGATTTAAATTGTTGGAATGCTACTTGACAGGGTGCTGCAGCTTTAACCTTAAGATGGTTTAACAGCCACAACAAAATCCTGTGGTTAAGCTGCAGAAGATGCTTGTATATAATCTTTTTTTGCAAAGCCTTTTTGTCATCTTTGTTTCTTTCCTAGTGTTTGAGATTCTGCCTTCCCAGCTACACCTCCTGTTCATCTTTTGCAAAGTGCAGAGTACATGAAGGAGATAAAACTTTGCAGCTAGGACTTCAGTGCTGGAGCAAGACCTGGGCCGTGTTCCCATCTTCAGCACAAAGGTTGTCCCCAGTGAAGTCTCAATCCATTGCCGTCCCTTGACTCGGACTCCTGAAAGTAACCACCTCCTATGTCTGGAAGTAGGATAAGGAGAAATTTGGGATGAGAAATTTAATTTGTCAAGACTTCAGCAGAGGAAGAGTGTGGCTCATGGATCAGTCCTGAGCATGTTGTTAAACCTCAATAAATACCAACAAAAGTAACAGCTCGAGGCACTTTATTTAAGGCAAGATGTGGATTCCTTTCGCTAAGACCATCTGGTTTCAAACACAGAAACAAATGATACTCCTTTGTGCCTCACAAGCTTTATCTACACTGTATTGCTAAGAGTTTTGTTCCCAAAACTGGATGGTTCTGTCACTGTGAACCCAGGGCTGGAAGCCAGGTACTGGTTCTAGACCTGAACTTAGGGCTGAATTGCTTTCCGAGTTTGGGCAGCTCTTCAGTGAGCTGATGTCTTCGTTTGTAACGGGGATGGGGTGAAGGGCTGGCAAAAATAAAATAAAGGAACTGCAAGGTTTGGTTGTGTGAAGTCTGTAAAGCACTTGAAAGAGCTTTAGCAGGAGATACAGTGCTCATTCTGTCCTCTGTAAATGAGCAATTGCCTTCATTTTTCTTCCTTCACTGCTTCCTGGTGCTCGTTGCCCCTTCCCAGTACTGGGCAGCATAGTGAGGGGGGAAACTGCCTTTCAACGATGGTAGCGGGGTGGAGGGTGACGGGGAGTTCAGCTGAGCTGACTGCTCCTGGCCCTTGGTTTACATCAAGGAACAGCAGAGAGGGAAGGACACCCAAGGGTGCCTTCAAATGCCAGCACCCCCCAGTCCCTGCCCTGGAGGCACTGCTATCTTGGGGTTGGGTCTCTTTCTAGGAGGCATCAACCCCAAACGTGTAGCTAGGTGATTATTTAACCCAAGCTGTCTCTGAACTGTCTCTGTCCCCCTCCCAGTCTGAGCTGGTCTAAGCAGTGAATTTCACAGGCCGGTCAGCTTCAGCTTTATGGATCTGTAGTGGATCTGAAATCGGTTGGGGGTTTTTGTAGTTCTTTGTGGTTTGGGCAGAACTGTGTCCTGCTAGGGTAGGACTGAAGGCATCTGGTGAGGCGTGTGTAGTGACCTGGGAGGAACCATAGACCACATGCTCTGGATACATTTCCACAGGATGTTGTTAAATGTTCTGCTCGGATTTTTATCATGTTAAGGATTTCATAAAATTTAATACATCAAGTTTAAAAAAAAAAAAAGCCTAAATTAATGTCAGTGTGAGATCTTCCCCTGGGTAGAGGTTTCACCTCAAGTGCCCATTGTCCCTTTAAAGTGCTAGGATTTCTCACTAAATTCTAAGCCTTGGAAAAGACCCCAGGTGCTTTGGAGCTGTTGGTGAGGTACCGTGTCTCCTAGACCTGGAAGTTACCTGGAATGGAGGTTGGCCAGGCCTCTGCTCCTGTTCTGTATCTAGCTGCTCCTGGATGTGGCAAACCAGAGAGAATTGCTTTCTAGCTGAATTTGCTGAGGTTAAAACACACATCTGGCTTTGCAAATTACTGTGAGAGGGCAGGTTTGCTTTTTAACGGGTGAGTCTGGTGGTTAAGTGAGATTAATGGGCTGAAACCAGTGTTCCCTTTTAGCCCCAGAAGATGGTACGTTTTGGATCAGGCCTGAAGGGCCCAGCCCAGCCTCCCCTGGGCCCAGGAAGCTCAGCCTCTGGCCCCTTCTCCGTCTCTGTGCGGGTCTCCTGCTCGGCCCCAGCCGTGCCTGTGTCCCCAGAGCCCCTGCCAGGGACCTCAGCCCACAGCCTGGCTTGGCCTCGGCCCCCTCCAGGCCCTGGCCCTGGCCTGCAGGTTGGGTTCCCAGCTTGGCCCTGGCTCCCGCGCTGAGACCTCCTATGGCCTGGGCTTGTGGCTGGGCCCGGCCCCCAGCCCTGGCGGGTCCTGCTCGCCTCCTGGGCCCTGCCAGGCTCCTCTGCTGCTCTCTGACCCGATCAGAGGCACCGACACGGGGATATGTTTATTTTAACCCTTTGGCCCCCGGACCCTGGCAGCAGGCTGCTTCCGCAGCGGCACTTCTGAGGGGATTCAGCCACTGAAGGTCTGAACTCCGCTTGTGTTGTGTAACCCACGTACCCGAGGCAGGTGCGTTCCAGAAGGGTTGCTTTTCTAACTTGCTCCCCCATGTCTTTTAGGTCTGTAGTGAATGGAAACGCTTGAAATTAGGTATTTTTCACAGTTGAGCTGCTCGCTGGTTCTAATGGTTCTGCTGGAGAAAAAGTGCCAGGCTTTGCGAGCGCGATGCTCCAGCAGCGTGTGTGGTAAGCCTCTTGCCCTGCCCCTTCCCCCCCAGCTTTAATTCCAAACCAGCATCCTATCCAGATCTGCTACCGCGTTTCCTTAATCCTAAGAAGTTCAGGATTGATTTATTTATTTCCCCCCCCCACTCCAGAGGAATTTTAATCATTTTTTGGTATCGTGTGTTGGGGGGGAAAAAGAATGAAGCAGCCCCTTTCCTGCAGCGTGAGTGCAGAGTCAGCGCTGTTGTCAGCTCTCCGTGGGTTCCTTGCATATAAATAAATTAAAGGGGGGGGGGCAGTAATATTTTGGTGGTGGGTGCAGTTACTTGGGCTGCCATGGGAACAGATGAGTGAGAGGCAGGGCCTGCCTGAGCTCCATGGCAGAAGCAGCAGCATGTGGGGATGGAGAGGAGAAGAGAGCTCAAATCCCTTTGCAGCTCTGCACCCAGTCACCAGCTCAGCCCCAGATGGGGAAGGGCTTCTAGACTTACTGACAAGTGACTTAAATCAGATTTGGTTGATTGTATTTAGGCTGGAACTTACGGGAGCAGTAAATGAGACTGTCCTTCAGGTGATTCTTTCCTTCCCCCCCTCCCCCTGGCATCAGCTCCGTTGTGTAGCTTGGCAGGGTTGTGATTAAGGCTGGTTCACGCTGATGTTCCTGATGCTGCACCTTGCCAGGAAAAGTCAGTGGACCGCGGTCTTTCAAGACTTTGGTCTGTAGAGGTGTCTTCCTGTTTCATCCTGCTAGGCTGAAGATCAAGGGGTTTAACCCTCTCTTTAGGAGGACAAATGGTGAGTGTTTTGTCTGTGCATTTTTCTTTTGGCCTTCTTCCCTACGAGGCACCTTTTGCACACTCCAGAGCTCGGCTGGAATCTCCGGCTGTGCCATAAATCAGGAGTGAGTTCTGAAGGGAGGAGGGCTTCCAGGAGAGACTGCAGCATGCCATCTCGTGCCAGGCCTGCCTTCAGGGAGCGCTTTCAACCTGGTGAACGCGATGAGCCCAGTTCTGTATTCAGCTGGTTAGTGGTCCCCAGTTTTTAAACTCAAAAATTTAAACCTTTGTGAGGTGGTGGGATTCCCCACCCCCTACTCTGGCCTGACTTTATTATGCTGCATTGCAGAGTGATTCTTTGAGTGCTTGGGGAGCATAGTTGTCATCTCAAGCTCATGGTGAAACATGGAGAGAGAATTACAATTACTACTTCAGTGGGGGTTGTGGTAGGTACTACGTCCCAGAGCCCGGAATTTTTCTGCAGAAACGTCACCCAAAGCTTCAGCATTGTGAAGGATGTGTAATGGAAAGGGTTCCTGAAGGTAGGAAAGGGGTAATTTGCCAGTAAATAATGCCAGGCAATGCAAGAAGTTCTTCTGCTCTGAAGTTTTTAGCAATGCTGGGTTTTCAGAAGTGCTGGAGGGAAGGAAGGGAACAGGAAAGGCAAAGAGAGGGGTTTTCAGAACAAGTGAAATGTGGGATGGGAAGATGGAGTGGAAATGGTTGGAGTGGAGGACTCAAGGGTGCTTCATGAGGGTAGAAATGGTGATTGGAACAGCATGAGAGAAGAATCAACTGTCTTGAAAACACTGATTTTTAATCTCCCAAACTGAGTAGAGTTGGAAATAGCGGGAAGTTCAGTTTGGGTCTCCAGGATGTGCTGTGAGCTCGTTAAAATGAGCACTCTGTGCCTCTGGGGGGGCAGTTGGTGGAAAGACTCTGCTTTTACCAAGTGAGAGGCTTTGTGGGTCCTTACCTGCCCTGTTTCACTGTCACAGCCCCTCTGGGGAGATGGAGCAGGCTATAAAGGACTGTTCATTTCCATTTCAGGACAGGCCTTGCAATAGGATGTGGGAGGGAAATACTCCTGGGTCCTTTCAGGCCTCATTCTGGTTGCGGTTATAGCCTTATTCTGCAAGCTTCTGTGCAGTGAGATGTGCCCTGAAGGATGAGGCTGCAAGCCTTGGCTGCAGCATTATTCCTGCCTGAGCTGAGGAAGGTGAGCCATGGTTGTGCTGGCAACTGTTTTATTAGTTCTGGAAATAAATTTTTGTCACTGTTTGAGGCAGAGTCCCGTTAAATGAGGTATTTCAAACAGTGCTGCAGTGCAGGTGATGATCAGTAGCCCCTTAGATTCTTTCTGGTTTAACTGTTTCTTTCCTCACCTTCACTTGTGGGAAGCAGATTTCATCCCTCGGTGCCTCTTTTAATGTTATTTCTGCTCCATAAACCAGCAGAGTGCTGAGTAGCTGATTTGAGCAAGAAGCACCTCGTTAAAGGTGATGGTAAGGTCGGCACCATTGCCTTGCCTCTGCCAGGTCCCTTTTCTTGAGATGGTTCTGCTGTTCTTGGCTCTGTTCCCTGCCAACTGGAAAGCAAAATTATTTCTGAAGAGTTGGGATTTTTTTTTTCCGCCCGCTTTGGAGATAATTTCAACCCAACCAAGTTGTTGGTAGATGAAGATGCTCTGCAAAGCCTGTCCTGTGTCAAACAGATAAAATGAGCCTAGAGCTGGAAATAGAACAGGGATGCTTGATCCGCAGGCTGCTCTGCTGTGAAGTTCCTCTCATTTTCTAGCAAGAATCCTCTTGGTGTCATTATAGTGTTGGTAATAAATTGAACTTACCAGAAAAATGTTCATTTCCTGCTTTTCAGTGATTTCCATGGGATTTTCTCAGTGCTGAGCAACTACTCTATGCTTGGGCTTTTGAAATCTGGCTCTGTTGGGCAGGTCAGAGTTGGCCCCTCGTACAGCACTGGAGGCTGTCGGTGGCTTTGGTGTTTTCTGGCTGGTGTGGAGGGGCAGGGGAGGCAGGGCAGTGGGGGCAGGGTGAAGCCTGATGCCAGCTGAGGAGATGGATGTGGCTGAGGTCTAGAGAGGAGCCGGGGGCTGGGATGAATCCAGCATTTGAAGTTGGGAGGGGTGGGTATGTTGAGGAGAGTCAAGCTGGTTGTCCTAATCATTAGGGGGAAGGGTGACTTGTAAAGCAAAATAAGCTAGAATACAGAAGAAATGGGAAAAGGATCATCTGCTGAGGGTACTGAGTCCTTCTGGGCATCTCCTGGAGGGCAAGGTGCTGGGCACTCCTGGAGGTCTGGCCCCAGGGCCAGACAGATGGCTGCTGTTTCCTGACAGCTTTGAAAAGGTTTGACAAGATCAGCACAAAGTACTACTGTAAATCTTTCCAATCTGCTTGAAATGGGGTGGCCAGCTCAGTGCCTTTAACAGCCATTTGTCTCTGTGGAAGGGGAGCAGCTATTTCTGGCTCCTCGCCGTCCCTGACCCTCAGTACTACGAGGGGACACGTCTTAGAGAAACCAGTTGGGAGCAGCACAGTGTCAGCCTCGCTGACACCTCTCTGCAAGCACAAAGAGAATTCCCTTTGCCCGGTGATTGCTTAATTCCAAGGTAGAGCAGCACACCTGGAAGGCCTTCAGAAGTGAGGCAAGATGAGACATGGCAAAAGCCATTTTGCCTGAACATGTTTCAAATGCCCTGCTGCAGAGAAGGTGTCTTTTGTGTTCTCAGGAAACTCTGTCCTTCAGCAGCCTCGGTCAGGCTGCTTCCAGTGCTCATCTGAGCTTTGTGTCTTCTCGAGAATATTTTATCAGTTATATTCGGGAAGAATGAGAAGTTTGAGTTTAGAGAATATCCTTTAAAAAAACAGAAAAGAAAATTAAAAACCCCCTCCCCTTCAGATCCTGCAAGGCTTTGGACCAGCCAACCAATGTACTCCTCTCTTTTCCTAGGCAGAAGACGTGAGGTAAGGATTATTCGAACTGCTTTGCCCTGTGTGTCGTCCCCCCCGTTCTTTTCGCAGTGAGAATCCATTGCTGAAATCCTGAAATGCCACAGATTGAATTATATAAAGCATTAATCTTTAAATCCAGCGAAGATACTGAAATGCTTGGGATTATTGGGCTTTTCTGGTAGCACATCTCCTCACGTAGATCTGGTGCTTCCTCACTTCCCAGGGCCACTCCGCAGGGCCTCGTGTCACTGACTCCAGTTGTGACAGGAGAAAGCTTCTAGCCAAAGTACTCTTCAAGCTCTGAAGCTTTAACATGTGGGGCTGGTGCTAATTGTTGGTGTCTCACAAGCGTGACATGCCTACGGTGCAGCTACTTGCGGGTATTTGGGAAGAATTCTGGAGAATTCTACAGGAAGGTTGTTTTTCTCATGGCTTTGGGCAGGTTTTTTGAATGGCCTTGCCTCCTTTTTAAAAGGCAGTTTCGTTATTTAGTGTAAAATTCCTGGGGTTTTTTTGAGGAAAACACATTCCCTGGTATCTTCTTATCCTTGTGATGAGGGCCGGACAGGGGTTCTCTGCTCTGCCAGGCAGGATGTGATACAGGAAGGGACTGGGCAGTAGAGTCCTCCCGAAGAGAGAGACACAGCCCCAGGGTGCCATGGGCTGGAGACTGCTCCCTGCTCTGCTGAGAAACAAGGCCTGCATTGTTTCACCCTGCCTCTGTTATCTTTATTGGCAAGACAAGCTACACTGGTATGGACACTTGAGGGATGTTGATGTAGAGGTGTGAGTGGGAGAAATGCAGCGAGAAGGCTGTGGTGCTCCTGGTGCTCTGGTGATACCAGGCTGTGATGGCAGTGCTGGGATTGCTCTCTCATTCTTCTTGTTCCCATTGGATGTTCCCACCTGCTTAGGTGGGCTCTTTGGCACCACATTCCTCTTGTAGCACATGTGGGTTTGCTTCGGTTTGTTGTGCTTTTTGAGTCGGGTAGTGATGGAAAACTGGAATTGTATGGGTGAGACTGAAGACTTGTGATGAATGGGAGCATCTGGTGGGGGGTGTGTCCCTGCCCATGGCAGGGGTGTTGGAAGGAGATGACCTTTAACAGAATCACAGAATATTAGGGATTGGAAGAGACCTTGAAAGATCATCTAGCCCAACCCCTTGTCAGAGCACAGTCACCCAGGGCATGCCACATAGAAACATGTCCAGATGGGGTTGGAATCTCTCCAGAGCAGGAGACTCCACAACCCCCCTGGGCAGCCTAGGCCAGGCTCTCGCACCCTCACCGTGGAAAAGTTTCTCCTGATGTTTATGTGGAACCTCCCGTGTTCCAGCTTGTGCCTGTTACCCTGTGTCCTGTCACTGGATGGCACTGAGAAGATCTTTAAGGTCCCTTACAACTCAAGCCAATCTATGATTCTACCTCTGCATTTCTGTGCCATCTGCATAACTTTACTACAGAATCCAGATCCTTTAGGATCTGATCTGCACTTGAGCGTTGTAGACTTTAGTGGACTTGCCAGGTATGAAGAAGCTGAAGTCGTCTTTTGGATGAGTTTCATCCTAAGCAATCGTGGGTTTGAGTGTTGCTGAAGTTGGCAGAAATGTCTTGAAACTCTGAGCTGTGGTATGGCTGCCCGTAAGCCCTTTGACAGCAGATGAAATTCTCCTGGGAAAGACAACTTTTGAGTCTGGCTTGAGATGTTACATTTGGGGCTTGGAAAGTCCTGCTCCTGCTTTCTGCAGAGGGCCGTGCAGTGACCAGACATTTCACTTGAGCTTATTTAGGTTACTGTAGTGTCAGATGAGACAGTGAGAACCCCAGAGCAGGCAGGATGTTTCATTAAAAGAGTTTCACCCGGGTGAGGAGGAGTTGCTCCCTCTCCTTCCTGGGAAGCCAAGGATTTTCCACGGGGAAACAGTTTGAACCGTAGCAAAGAGCAGTAGCTGGGTCAGAAGGTACGTGGCCAAGTGTGTCCTTTCAGAGAGAAGCAAACAGATGTTCGGGCAAAAACTAAAGATAAATTAGAAGTGACCTTTCCTCTGCATTAGCTGCCCTTCGAAGGGGTGAGGTCTCCTGGGGAAGCTGCAGAAGGAAAGGTTTCCTACAGAGAGAGGCGCTCGGGACGTTTAGAGGTGCCCAGCTGCAGAAATACCTCCTGCGATGGTTTGACGGTTTCCTTGTTGTGTTTTCAGCAAGGGTTGAATTTCATACGAGTGGGTTTTTTTGGTGGTTTCTTTTTGAGAAGCGTTTTCTTCCACAGTCACCTTCCTTAGACTTCCCTCCCCCAGCTGTTTATTTTTGAATGAATACCTTTGGATGTGAGAGTGGAGCACTGAGGCATCGGTATTGTCATAGTAACTAGAGCTGCAGCGCTGGCTCTTGCCCAGAAGAGACGGTGATTCAGGGCTTGAATGTGGGTGTCTGCAAGTGAAGGGAGTTTTTATTCCTAGGTGAATCAATGAAGTAGTATTTGTGTTTGTATTTCTTCTCCCTCCCCCAGCAGGTATTTTGAACATCATCTTCAGCTCTTTTTTTTACCTCTACCCTTTCAAAAGCTAGGAAGGATGTTCTCTAACTCCACACTCAATGCCTGAGCAGTAAGTAGAGCTCTGTGGTGAACACTCACCTCCCATTCACCTTCCTTCTCCCCTTCCCTTCCAACTTGGCTTTAAACTCCAAGTATGAAAGCTGACCTTGGACTGGATTTGGTGGTGGGCGAGTCGGGGAACAGGTCTGTGGGTCGTGCGTGTGAACGTGGTCGCTGTGCAGGCCACGAAGGCGGTAGTTGCAGACCAAGGTTCCTGAATGCAGCCTCGCTGTCTGGAAGCGGTGGTTGTTCCCACACGGAATCCCATGTTTTGTGTGTGTATTTTTAGAGAGGTGAAGTTAATTGCAGAGCAGGCTTCTGTAGCTGGGAGCAGTCAGGGGCACACGGAGCTGAGAGCAAGGGCCTCGTCTTTGCCAGGGATGATTCCTGCTCTCCAAGTGGAGGATCCCTTCAGGGAGCTGGATGCACAGCAAGAGCCTTCAATGGTGTTTCTTTGGGTGGGAGTTGTGTTTGCTATCGGGGGGAAAAGCTCGTTGGAGACCTGTCTTCAGGGGCTCTGGAAAAGTGCAAGTGGTTGATGAGTGGAGAGACTGTCCGTTGTGTTCATCAGGGAGAGAATCTGTTCCTTTTCTGCTTTGTTTCAGTGATTTGACCTGAAGTTGCTGCTGCTGTGGCCCAAGGGTGGCAGTCGATGGGTATGAGATGCATTTGCTTAAGCTTTGGGGAAAAGCCTTATGCAACAGATTTCTTCTCACCTGTCTGTGAGTTAAGGTGGTTATTAATTGTTAAACAAATCATTCCCGTCAGTAATTTAAGAGTACAGTGGACTAATTTGATAGGCTTTCTAAATTTGAATGCCACGTATTCTTAATTGCTTTCCAGTTGAAATCTCCCGTTGTCACAAGTAATAACCCAGGATGACCTTTTCGTCCACTTCTTCCTGCTCTTTTGCCGGCAGCTCTGTGGTTAAGGTGATCAGTTTTTCCTCTCATCATTTTGGTTTCAGTGGGCTCTGCTGGTCTCTGATCCCTTTCTTTGAAAAAAGGTCCATTTCCCTGCTAGAACTGTGTGTTCTTTTGGTTTTGGTGGGGTTTTTTTTTGCCTTTTGGAGGAGTGTTACAAATTCACATCCCCGCTGCCCTCTTGGGGTGGTTCTTCCGCTGAGCCGTTGGCAGTCGCCAGGGTTGATGTTGGGCACTTTGTGTGGTTGCTGCTGAGATGGTTTCTCCCGTGGAAGCTCAGAACGGGGTTTGTAGTGCTGCTGTGAGTTCCATGCCTGCCCTGTAATAACACCCTTGAAGCTTTAAGCCCCTTCTGCAGCTGCATGTGAGTGTTGGCATCCCAGAGTCAGGGGGGGCAGAAGGTTCCCCGTGGGTCTGTCTTCTCCCCGGCTCTGGGGCAGTGTCACGAACATCTGTAGCAGCAAGAAACAGGTTCCACTGGGCAGCAAGAATGTGCTGGCAGGAGGACTTGTGGGGATCAGATTGTGGCTTGCTTTCTCATCTAAATGTGCTTCAAACCTTCCCCCTCCTGCCTTTTAATAAAGCAAAAGACCAAATTTGTTCCTTAGCACAATTGCTTCATTATATTCCGAGGCTCGGATGTTTACGGCATGTACACCAGAGATTTGGTGTGGGGGAGAGGGGGAAATGAAACCTTGTGTGCTGTAAAAAACATCGCTCTGTATTTCCAAGGTGCCCTACAAGGCTCAGATCTGAGCTGTTCTGGGGGGGTTTCCACCTTCTGTTAAAGAGGGGGTCTAAAGGAGAGCCAGATTCTGACTCTGGAGACAAGGGGCAGAGTGTGCAAGTGCTCGTGTACCTTTATTATTTGCCTTTTGGTCAGGTGGGAGCAAAACTAATCGATGCTTTCAGTGTGAAAGTTAATGTTGGATTATAAAGTAAACAAGAGACAAACTGTGGCAGTTACTGTCTCGCTCCTGAACCCTTTGGAGGTGTTTGATGAATGTGTTAAATGCCAGCAGAACACAGCACTGGGGGGGAGAACGCTTGGGTTTCACAGCTAGGAGAAAGGACAGTGTTTCAAGGCAAAAGAGGAGCTGGGGTTTGTCCCTTGATAGCAGCTGTGCTGGAAAGAACTTGATGTGGACAAGTTCTGCAGAGCTTTGTTTTCCTTGATCTCTAAGGCTGCTGTGTTTGGAATCCACCTGGTTCAGCTGCTCAGACCCTAAACGGGAAGCTTTTCACAGTTTGAGAAAGCCAAATCAAAACAAATCCTCCTGAAATGTAGGTTAGAGATGGTTGTGACCTGATGGTGCTGTCAGAACTGTTGTGTTGGTTTCATTTTTTTTTCCTCTACCCTAATTCTAGGTTAAATTGCTATCATCACTTAAGCCAGATCTTCACAAGGCAGTTGTGACCTTCCTTTCTTGTATTGAGTCCTGAGGTCTTTCCTGCCTGGGTTCCAGTCACTGGACCAGATGAACTGGGGTCAGAAAAGATCTCCTCTGGTAGGATGGAGACATCTGCCCCAACCTGTGTGTTTGAAAAGTGAAGAGCTGTGTTTGGGCTTCGTCTGTAGCCGCTGTGGACAAAGCAGCATCTCCCAGGGCTGGGCAAGCTGCTCTGTCTGTAAGCCTGTCTTAGGAGAAGATTAATTCCCCTCTGAGCAGTGGTGTCAGGTTGTGGGGTCTTTTTCCACTGACTGTAAATGTATTCTAGGGCTGATCTGCTTGCACTTAGATTTCTGACACAAACAGGAATAAATATGTAGCTCAAAAAACCAAACCATTCCTCTGTCTCTCAGTGCTGCTCACAGCAGAATGCATTTTGTTATTAAACTCTGTGCGCAAAAAATAGCGTTCTGGAAAGACTGCAGGATTTCATAGCTAATCAGAAAGATCTCAGAGGAGATCTTTTACCTTCTATTAAGCCTGAAAGTCTCTCTTGCCCCTCTTGAGCAGCACTGGTGAGACTGGAGGGACCAGGACGCCGTTGAAAGTGGGGGTGTAACTGCTGTCCCACAACCTGCAGTTGTGGCTACAGTCCCAGGCTTCCCAGGCGAAGCACGGCAGCAATAGCAAACCGGGGAGCAGAGCTGCTCTCTCCCTCCCACGCTGTTGTGGGGTGAGCAGCAGCTCTGAGCATCCTCGGACTGCAGAAGGGGGTCAGCAGAAGGCAGCTGTGGCCCTCGTGCCAGAGCCCCAGCCATGGCAGAGCTGCCGGTCTCTCTCTCTCGCTGGAACGGTTTAAACGCTTCTCAAGTGGCTGGGCTTGGTGCTTCTCTCTTCTTTGCATCCTGAATACCCAGGAAGAAGCCATCACAGGGAACTGCAGTAGAGGTTTCTCTGCTGGGCCTGTTGGGGCAAGAATTTGTTTTGCCTTAAAACTTAATCCAAAGTTTGGCTAGAGCTGAAGGTTCAAGGTGAGTTACGAGCATCCGTCACATTTCTTACATGCGTGAATTTGTCTGAGGGGCCAGAGTGCAGTGAAGGTGACCTGATAACTCCCTGGCACTGCAGTGGTTGGGACTGGGCGAGTGTACCCAAGATGAATCACAGCACTGAGCTTTTCTTGGTGTTAATTGTCTCTGCTGGGTTGGATGCTTTTGTACTATCGGGGGTTTCTACTTTTTTTTGCTATCAAAATTCAAGCTGAAGTTGTGCTTTGAGGAGAGGAGGTTGGTCTTGAGTATTTTATGCTGGAGTAGCTGAATTCTGTAGGAGGACAGAAGTGATACGCACCCTTCCTGCTGCCCAGCAGCAGATCTCTGCAGTGTTTGACTCCATTCCTTTTAGAATGTCTGGTTTACGTTTAGTTTTTACAATGTCTCTCTTGCCTTTGGTTTTGCAGCAAAAGAAACTCCTTTAGTTGAGGCAATTTAACAGAGCGATGTCGTTTGTGCGTCTCTGTGTTTTAGTGGATGAACCAGTACATTCATCAAGGCAAATGTTTTCCATTTTCTAACCACACTTTCAGTTTTGTGGTCAGCTCGGCTTGTTTTTTGGTTGGGCAAAACATGAAGCCCAGTGCTTGTTGAAAACCACATGGTCTGTTTGGAAGAACATCTTATTTTTCTAGGATGTTGGAGAAGGAAGCCTTTCTGCTGACATACCTTAGGGTTAAGAGTTAACAACCTTGCTCTTTTGCACGTCTCCAAGTTCTGCAATCCCTCTGCTGTGTGAGATGTAGACATGGCATGGAACAGCAGCTAGAAACTTGATGTGACTTCAGGGAAAGGGCAGTTCTGTGACTGTCGCTTGAGAAGTTCTGAGGTTTGTCAAGGTAAAAATCTTATCTCTGAGATACGGGGATAGCTGAAATTCAAATCAGGTAGTTCTTGTTGGGACAACTGTCAGCCAAACCATCAAGTTGGGCATCTGAACACTGAGGATGCTTGGTTAGTAGCTGCTGTCTTCAGGAGAAGCCTTTGGCCAGATGTGGATGCTCCTAGAAGGCTAAAATCCCTGCTCTGCTCTCAACGGTAGGTCCTCTGCAAGTGTCACTGTTCTTGTCTAAACAAACCCTGTGACAAGCCCTGGGGGAGGGCTAAGGCGGGTCAGAAGTGTCATCTAGGGGTGCTGGTGGTAAGGAATAGCTGCTCCCACAGCAAAGACAGTTGAAAGCCAAAGAGGAGGAGGAGAAAATGGTGATGACAGTGATGGCTGCTGCTTCTACACAAGCATTCAGCACTTGGGTTGGGTAAAGGCCAATCAGCAGCATGCTTCCTGCAGAGGGATGGGTCTGGCCTACCAGCCTTGCGTGAAATGCTTCTGCAGGCAGCTGCACAGTGGTCATGGCACACGTCTCTTGGAGGCAGGGAACTGTTTCTTAAACCCTTGGTTTCTGTACAACTGGAGAGCTGGACAAAGGGGAACGTCATGAAGTCCAAGAAGGGTAAGTGTAGAGTACTCCAGCTGGAGAGGCACAGGGGAGGGGGGACCTGCTGGAAAGCAGCTCTGCAGTGAAGGACCTGGGAGTGCTGGGGGACATCAAGTTCTCTGTGGGCCAGCAATGGACCAAGAAGGCCAGTGGTGTCCTGGGGGGCATTAAGTGTGTCCAACATGTCAAGGGAGGTTCTCCTGCCTCTCTGCTCTGCCCTAGTGAGTCCAGATCTGGAGTGCTGTGTCCAGTTCTGGGCTCCCCAGTTCAAGGGGGACAGGGAAATACCAGAGAGAGTCCAAGGGAAGCTACAAGGATGCTGAAGGGATTGGAACATCTCTCTGGTGAGGAAAGGCTGAGAGCCCTGGGGCTGTTTAGTTGTGAGAAGAGAAGCCTGAGGGGAGATCTTATCAATGTCTATAAATATCTGAGGGGTGGGTGTCAAGCAGAAGGGGCCAGGCTCTTGTCAGTGGTGCCCTGGGATGGGATGAGGGGCAATGGTCACAAACTGGAACACAGGAAGCTCCACCTTAACATGAGGAGAAACTTCTTCCCTGTGAGAGGGACAGAGCCTGTGCCAGGCTGCCCAGAGAGGCTGTGGAGTCTCCTGCTCTGGAGCCTTTCCAGCCCTGCCTGGCTCTGTTCCTGTGTGGGCTGCCCTGGGTGCCCCTGCTGGGTCAGGGGGGTTGGACTCCATGATCTCCAGAGCTCCCTTCCAGCCCCACCATTCTATGATTCTGTTTCTATATCCTTTTCTCTCGAGTGGTTTTTCTCTTGTTCCAGTGCTGCATTTCTTTGCTGGTGTTGTGTCAGCCACACGCTGTATATGAAATCCCTTTTCTCTCTGGGATGTTTTGGTGGCACCTTCCAGCTGGACCACATTTGCTACCTTCTCCAAGTGTTCTGATGGGGAAGTGAAGAGCAGAAGCGGATGGAGAGCTCTCGGCCCTGTCGGGAGGAGCTCGCCCGTGGGGCTGGGTGAACAGGCTGCTGCAAGGGGCAGAGAGCTCGGTCACCCACACGTGGGGCCCATCTGGGCTCACCCAGCTGGCCCTGCCCTGCCTTCTCTCACTCCAGCCTTCTCCCTCGCTGCTCTGCGGTGGTCGAAGCGCTCTGGGTGCAGGCAGGGCCTGTCTCCCGCACGTCCTCTGGCTCGTCCCAGGAGTTCTGCCCATGGGGAGTTGAGCCAGGAGGTGTGGACCCTTCGGAGCCCAAAGCCCTTCCAGTTCTGCTGTGCTCTTCTGCTCCTGTCTCCCGCTTCACTGAGGGCTGCCTGCCTGTGTCTTCTGCTCAGCTTCATGATCATTGTCCCTGGATGTTGCCTTTGTTGTTGTTGTTTGAATGCTAGAGTGAACCCAGAGCCTTTCTCCAAACACTCCACAAGTTGCACGTGCCTTTGCTGTATTTATTCATTAACTGTAGTGCCAGGAATTTGTTTTCCCCTGAAAAAGCCTATTCTGAATTTCTGTGGAAGCCAAATGCAGAACGGGTGCAATTTCAATTGCAGAGAGGCAAACAAGTTCCATCTGGGCTGGAGGAATGACAACTGCTCAGGAAAATTGGTACCTCCACGTACTCCTGGCTCTGTTTTTACACCATCAGCGACTTTTTCTGCTCTGTCAAGTTGAAGTTGGTCAAGTCAGAATTGTTTCGCTGCTTTTATTCTATCACTTTGACTTGAATGTCACCTCAGGTGCCACTTGTTCCATTCCCAACACACTTTGCATCCCTCATCCCTCTTTCTGGCTCTCCAGCCAGCACTGCAAAGCTATCGGGGGTTGCAACTGAGTTCCCAGCCGGGCTCTCTGGGGTTAGCAGGAAAACTTTCGGTGAAAGTCAGGCAGAATTTGGCAGCAGAAGTGCCTCCCTCCCTCCAAGGGATGTGTCGGAGTGAAATCCAGCTGCTGTTTTCACACCCGATACAGATAAGGGCACGGGGAGGTTTTCTTGCTCTCCTTCCTTACAGAAGATTTCACAGGCTTGTGTTTTGGGTTTTTTTTTTCTTCACAAACTGCTGTTGTCTTGAAGAAGTTACCAGAAAAACACATCTCAAACAAAGGAAGGATGCAAAGCACAGAAATGTCATTGAAGTAACAAATGGGAGGTGCAGGGCTAAAAGATTTATCCCTTTGGAGAAGCACAGGGTGGGAAGTTCTCAGGAAAACACTTTGTTCTGGTTTTCTTTGTCACGTTGACTGTGAAAGGGGTTTTGTGCTAACCCACCTCCTGGGACAGAGGGGATGTCGTAGGGAGGGAGTGGAATGTAAGGAGATGAGTAAGGAGTTATCCTTCTGGTGTTGGGTTTTTTCCTCTTTTCCCTCTGGGAATTTGTGCAGGAGTTTCTGAAACAGAACTCATGTCCGTCTTCACCCCGGGGGTTTTTGTGTAACACTGGGGTGACAGCAGGAGGAGGGGAGGCGTTTCCTTGGGTTCAGGAAATAGGAGAGAAGAAAATGGGAAGTTAAAAAGAAAAACCTGTCTGCCAGGGCTGGGGATTTCATTTGAACCTCAACAGACGTGGTTTATGTGACAGCAAAACTCGTGTTTGAATCACAGGCTCGGTCAGAGATTTCCGAGATGAGAAGGGAAGCTGGAATTCCTCCTTTGTGTAGACAGAAAAAGAAGGGCCTGAGAGTTCCTGGTGGACACCAAAGTCACTGTGAGCCAGCAGCGTGACCACGGTAGGCAGTGAGGAGTGTGACAAGCAGGTTTGGGGGGTGGGGTATTTTCTAGACCTGATACACAATCTGGTTTGTCTGTTTGAACTTCAAAATGGGTTTCTGATTCTTTTCACTCCAGAAATTGGCCTGCTTTAATTTTTTTATTTAGCAAGCCAGTTCACGTATTAAATTGAATTCTGTACAAATTAGAGTTAATTATATAACTTGGAGCGAGGCCTAAAATAGGTCAGATGCTGTTTGGAATAAAATGCACTGAAAATGATTAAATCTGGCTTGTTGGGCCTGAAACACATTCTGGGGTCTTTCATCCTCCTCTGGCTCTTCCAGCTTGCTCTTCTCAGCCGTGCCTTGCTGGATAATAAATTACCAGGGTCATGGTAAAGGAAAGAAAAAGTATGACATTGTGGAGCTTTTTGCCTTCAGCATGAGGGGCTGAAATCTAATTTGTTTTTTTTTCTTTTTACTCCTATTTGAGACCAACTGAAATTCTTCTCAGTGTCACCTGATCTGAGGCCCAAGGGGGTGACCTGCTGTTTGCTACCAGAGAAAACAGATAAGATTTAAATGACTTAATTCCTTTCTTCCCCCCTCCTTCCCAGGAGCTGCATTTTTGGGTTCTGACTTTCAAGGGACTTCTCTCCATCCTGTTTGGAGGGAGTGATGACTGAGCTGCTCTGAGTCAGCAGAACCCAGTTAACCCTCTGCCAGCACAGCTCATGCCAGCTGGGGAGGTAGTGCTTTGTTGTTCGTAGGTGATGCACAAGTCCTTGGCTTCTTGTGCTTCACAGGAATTACTGATTTTCTTTATTATTCTGAATGCTGTTGAATTAATAACATTGAAACAACTTCACTGGCGACCTTGAGCTGAAGTTGTTTCCAGCAGGGTACCTTCTGCGTTCATGTACCAACTTAATGCCTTGGGTTCAGCTGCTCTGCACCCGCTGTTGTTCCACACCCTGCATCCCTGTCCTTTAGGGGAGCTACTTAGTATTTTAATTGTATGCAGGAATGGGTGTGCATCTGTTTTATTTTGTTTGGAGCATTATTGCAGTAGGTACTTGTGAAACTGTCTGCCAATAAAAACAGGAGATTGAAAAGCAGCATGAAGTGCAGAGGCTGCAGAAATACCTAACAAGTTGTTTTGCAAAGCAGTTGCATTTTGAAAATGGCTGTGTGGCCCTGGGTCTGTTCATTCTGTTTCCTGACCAATGCAGCTGCAGTGTAAGTAAGAGAGGTTTTATTCTTTTCCTGCCACAAACCTGGTTGTTCCATAAGCCCAGCTCTCCCTCCTCCTTCCCTGAGCCATTTTCCATGTAACCATCAATAACAGAGTGATGGAGCTGACTTGCATCTTCAGGTAAGCCCTGAGCCTTTAAAATCCACCCTCGGTGAGCAGAGCAGCCCTCCTGTTGCCCCCAGGGGGTTAGGAGGTGGGAAGGAATGGAAGCAGGCAGGCAGTTGTGATGACCTGATTTTGTCACTGAAGGAGGCACATCTGACCTTGCCTGGCTCCCGGGAGCTGTGCTGTGGAGCAGAAGGTTCTTTATGGAGAGTTATTTTTAAGGACAAATCTGTGCTTTGAAAATGGGGCCTCTGCTCAGAAGTACTTTTTAATGCAGGTCAAGCTGCACGTGCAGACACCTAAAGAAGATGTCCTGGGTATGATCCCCAGAGCACAGGGGGCTGAATGTTTCCCGGTTACGGTCACCTGAGGCGTGCTGGTGGTGGTCAGATCTGCATGCACATGGCTGGCAGCAGGGAGCAGGTTTGGATCTGTATCTTCAGTCCCAGGAGAGCTGGGGCTGCAGGTGACACTAAGAGTGCTGTCCATCTTTAAAGGATTTGGGGGTATCTACTTCAGAAAAGGTAAGACACTAGAGCACTGGAGTCATTTTACTTCAGATTTTAGTGAATACCAAGTGCATTTGTCTTTGCATGGCTGATGTCCCTCAAAATGGAGAACAAGTCACACAGGCAGCATCTTACACGTGAATGATACCTGCTGGTGGGACTCCTGTTGTTGTTTGCCTCCTCTTTCCAGTGAAGCTATTGCAGAATCACTGGATCATTAAGATTGTAAATGACCTTCAAGATCATCAAGCCCAACCATCTGCTAACCATTCTCAGGACCACTGAACCATGGCCTGAAGTGCCACATCTGGACGTCTGTTGGCCCCCTCCAGGGATGGTGATTCCACCCCCTCCCTGGGCAGCCTGTCCCAAGGCCTCACCACTCTCTCAGGAAAGAAATTGTTCCCAATGTCCAACCTAAACCTCCCCTGGAGCAACTGCAGCCCATTTCCTCTCATCCTAATTATGTTTCCTAATGGATCATAACTTAAGCTGATTTTTAGAGAAGAAATAAAGGTTGAGCAGCTGAACTCTCCTTGCTGCACGAACTGGTTGGCAGGATGAGCTGCCTGATGATGTCATTCTGGTGAAGCTTCCGAAAAGATTGGTAACTTATTCGTGGTGGGAAAAGTTCAGCCCGGGGCCTTTCTCTCTTCAACCCGTGCATTGTGCAGCTGTGGTGTTAGCAGGATCTCGGACGAAATGCAGGCAATTAGAATGTTTCAGATGGAGCTTCCTAGCAGTGCTCAAGGCTGAGGTCCCCTTGGTCCAACAGGACTAACCAGGCGTGGGGTTGAGCTTGGGGAGGGCTGCTTGTGCAGGTGGAGATGGCCAGGGGCTACATGAGGTTAGTTAGCCACCTGTCTACATAGGAGCAGAGCAAACCTTTGGAGTCCCTGTTTCCATAGTGGCAGGTCAAGAGGCCAGCCCTGCAAATCGTTGCTGATTGCAGTTGCTTTTCTCTGGAAAATTTGGTAGGGGATCATGTCCAGCACTTTCTTCATCTTTTCCAGTTCCTTACCCTGTTCTTTGGACTCTGAATGCTGTGGAGACATTTTATGGATGATAGAATCTTAGAAAAGAACACTTGATGGAAGCAACTTGTGCAAGAGAAATACTCTGTGAAAGACAGTCATTCATGGCTTTCAGCTCTTGAAAACCCCATCTTAGCACTCCTGCTGGGTTCCTTTCACTGGGAAGTGGTGCAGAGGATTAGTCAGCATCATCTAATTAGGCAGCAGTAAAACAAAAGAATTTGTGGAACCAACTCTGCCCTGATTCAGTTTCCAGTCATGGCCCTCACCTGCTGGCACCAAATGCAGTAAGGACATTTTCCTGGTGGGATCTCAAGTGGCAGAGCGAGCGTGTGGTGGGGCTGCTTCAGTGAGTTTTGCACCCGAGGAGGAAATTCAAGGTCGTCCAGTGCAGTTTCTATACCAAAACACTCGCTGTGTGAGTGTGCAGGGAGCTGGAGTGCCTTCTGCATTCCTGAGAGCTCTGGAAGCTGGAAAGTTTTAGTTCCAGGAAAAGGATGGGAATGAAAGCTGCTGGAAAACCTTGCCTTCATTCCTCCAAGTCTGGGCAGCTTTTCTATCTATGTAGAATCACAGAACTCTTTTGGTTGGAAGAGATCTTTCAGCTCATGGAGTCCAACCCTTCCCCCAGCGCTGCCAGGGCACCACTGACCCCTGGCCCTCAGCACCACAGCTCCACGGGGGGCTTGGAAACCCCTCCAGGGATCACGGGGACTCCACCACTGCCTTGGGCAGCCTGGCACAGCCCTGGACAACTCTCAAGGGGCTGGAAGAAATTGTTCCTCAGCTCCAACCTCAACCTCCAGTGGAGCAACTTGAAGCTGGTTCCTCTTGTCCTGTCGCTTATCCCTTGGGAGCAGAGCCCGACCCCCCTGGCTCCAGCCTCCTGTCAGGAGCTGTCAGAGCCAGAAGGTCTCCCCTCAGCCTCCTTTGCTCCAGGCTCAACAAGCCCAGGTCCCTCAGCTGCTCCTCAGCAGCCTCCTGCTCCAGCCCCTTCCCCAGCTCCGTTGCCCTTCTCTGGCCACGCTCCAGCCCCTCAATGTCCTGCTGGGAGTGAGGGGCCCAACACTGACCCCAGGATTCCAGGGGTGGCCTCCCCAGTGCCGGGGGACAATCCCTGCCCTGCTCCTGCTGCCCACCCCAGTGCTGGTACAAGCCAGGGTGCTGCCTTGTCTTGTGATGTAGCTGTGGCCAAATACCCTGAAAAAAAGCCTCCAAAAGTGCTTAGCAAGAGCAGCTGGCAGGTCTGGAACAGGAGAGCATGTCTTGGATTCTTGGAAGGTAGGCTGGTGGTGGAGTTTTGGCCTCACAGAAAGCTGTGTTTCCAGACTAACACGCAGGGAGCAGGAGAAGCAGCTCCTGTTGAAGAGGTTTGTTTGCCCTGGACAGGAGCACTTCCAGCACATCCCGAGGTGCACGTAGCCCTGCGTGTGATGTGCTGAGCAGCTTGCTCTGGGCCTCGCTCGGGGAACGCTGCCGCTTCGGTTCCTGGTTGGGTAGAGGACAAGCTGGGTTTTACTCCGTTCCCAGGGCTTCCCAGAAGATTGCTTGCAGCTGAGGAATGTGGGAAGAACAACTCGGCCTTTCCGGAGCGGGGATTACTGCTGTTAAGGTTTGCCAACTGGGGTACTAGGTCTGCGGGAAGGAAGAGCTGGATCTTTCTGTGTTGAGCTTCAAACAAAAAAGCAAAGTGAGTTTTGTGTTTGTTTTTTTTTTCCTCCTTAGAAGAAGGGATTTTTCCGAGCATTCAGTTGACACTGTGTATTCTTAAACGAAGGACAGAGATGCTGATGCATCATCTGCAATTAACTGGGACGTGAGAGAAGGCAGCAGAAGGGTTTTCTGCTTTATTGCCAGAACTACTTACTGCTTTCTAGTGAGAGATGCTGCTCTTTATCAGATAGCCCTTATTGCTGGATGGATCATGAAGTGATAACTTGTTCCTAAGCCACTGACTTCTTGCAACTCCCAGATTCAACGCTGGGCCATGAGACAGAGCCCACAAGCAGCTTTCTGTGGAAGGAAGGATCTGTACCAAGCAGCACTGCTTCAGGTTTGATGAAGCTCTGAATAACCTGCTCTAGGTGAGGATGTCCCTGGTCCCTGCAGGGGTGTTGGACTCGATGATGTTTGCAGGTCCCTTCCAACCTGAGGCATTCTGTGATTTCGAGGGGCAGGTCCATTTTGGTGGCTGTGAGTCTGGCTGTTTTGGCCCCGTCACGCAGGTGAGAAGAGACCAGACCCCCTCCCTGTCCAGTTGGTGTGCTGGCTGGTGCCTTCGGTGCTGAGGTTGGCTGAGGCCTTGGGGCAGCTTTCCTGAGCTGAAGGGGATGGGCTGTGGTGGGGAGGAAGCATGGGGATGTGGTTCCAAAGAAGGAAGCAGCTAAAAGTGAGTGAAATAACACACAAAAAAGAGTAGAATTTGCAGAAGTGAGAGAAATCTGAGTCCTTTTTACCTTTAGGCATTGTAGAAAGACTGGATCTGGAGAAGTTATTTTCCCCTGCCTCCCCCCCCAGGAACACCATCTGCAAAGTATTTCTCCTTCCCAGTCTGTGGAGTACCAGAGCAGATGATGAGACTCTGTTTGTTTGATTTCCCCTGACTTTAGACAAAAGATCTCTGGGGACGTGTCTACTTTCCAGCCAAGCTTCACTGCTGCTCCATGTTTCTGATTTTTAAAGCAGTGTCCTCAATATAACAATAGCAACATAACAGCTCACTCACAGGACTACGGTAAAAACCAAAGCTGTTTAACTTGTCTGACCATCGAAGACACCTTGGTGATGATGTTCTGCACGCAGAACATCATCCCAGGTCTGGGATCTCTTTATTCCTGCTGCTGTTGCCATGCTGGGCATATGGCAGTGTCAGGTGGAATCAGGGTGACAGTTTCTGGTCTACCAGTTCCTCTCTGCTCACCCGAGACCCCCACATTGTTTTCGAGCCTTCTGAGCCCTGAAGATCAGTTTTGGGCTGAACTTTCGAAAGTGATCTGATTTTCAGAGTGGGGTTTTTTCCCTTTGTTGTTGTTTTGCAAAGAGAAAGTGGAAGAGGTGCATTGTCTGAGGGACTTGTGAGGTGAGTCACCTCTATAAATAGAACTGCTGAGCACATGGGATAAGCTGCAGTGTGCAGAGGACATAAAATGCTTCAGAGGAAGGAAAAGCCACCTTGTTGAAATGATCACGTAATTGTAGATGCCTGTCCTTTAGGCCTGCTGCCAAGGGCACCTGCCACATCCATTCTCCTTCCCACTGCCCCCCGTGAAGAGCAGGTCCATTTTACACTGAACTGATGGGTCTGCTGGGCCCCTGATGTTTCAGCTGCAGTACTGGGGCGGGGGCTGCATGGGTCCAGAGCTGACCTGGGCCTTGGAACCTCGTTTGTCCCCTTTTCCTTTGCTCGTGATAAATTTGAGAGTCTGGTTTTGTTTTCTTCGGTTCCCAGTGATTTGTGGTACTGGCTGGGCACGACTTCCTGGGGAATGCTGGCTGCAAAGCAAGACCCCTGGAGATGTTCAATGCCAGTTCAGTCCAGGGTTACTGGGGAAGGGATCCTCTGCCCTTACACTGCACTTGAGCATACTGGGAAGAGCTCAGCAAATGTGCTTTCTAGAGGCCTCTGCTTTTGGACTCTTCCGAAACGGAGGAGGCCCCTGGTTGTCATCGTAAAACCAAGGTTGCCCCAAAATTAGGATGTGGGCAGCTTGGAACTCGTTCCTAATGTAGCGTAGTTGAGCCCACCATGGTATCTGGCCTGGAGAAGTCCCAGGGTGATGGAGTCTGTAATTCTGGATGTGATGCTTAAGTTTTTGTCTTCTCTTTGAACTTCTCAGTCTTTATTTTGAGCACCCTGGACATACATTGGCATAATCTTTATGGAATAAGCTTTTCGTAAGTGAGTTCTTGTGGAAAGACTAAGACTGAGGGCAGTGGTTAGATCTTCTGTTCTGCAGGAACGCCCAGTATGTACTGGTGATGCCTCTACAGTCCCTGTTCTCAGCGGCTTCGCTTGCTCAAAGTCAGCTGCGTCCACACGATCTGTCCCCTTCATCCTTGATTGCTGAAGGAATTGATGGGTGTGATAGAGGTCATGAAGGGCTCTGGAAAATAAATAAATTCCACTCTCCCCTTTGCTAATTGCCATTCATAGAATCATAGAATCATTCAAGGTGGAAACAACCTTTAAGATCATCAGGTCCAACTGTTAACCCAGTTCTACCAAGGCCACCACTGAGCCATATCCCCAAGCACCTCATCTCCTCTGGGGGACTCAACCCCCTCCCTGGGCAGCCTGTTCCCATGCCTGACAACTCTGGCAGTGAAAAAATTGTTCCTAATATCCGGTTGAAACCTCCACTGGTGCAGCTCGATGTCATTGCCTCTTGTTCTGTCCAGAGAAAGGAGAGACCAGCGCCTGCCTCTCGACAACCTTCTGTCAGGGAGCTGGAGAGAGGGATGAGGTCTCCACCCTGCCTCCTCCTCCAGACTGAGCAGCCCCGGTTCCCTCATCCGGGGACTGCAGCGTGGGGACACGGCCAGTCCGTGCTCCCTGGGGAAGCCACCTGCAAGGAGCTGGAACCGAAGGCAGTGAAAGCCTGAGCGGGACCCCAGGAGGGCAGGCAAGGCAGGGTCCCGCCAGCAGTGCCCTGCAGCACCGTGCTGCCCTCCGGTTTGCACCAGACCTGCTGGAGCTGCGGGCTGCCTCTTTTTTCTGTCGTCTTCTAGTTTTTAGTTTGTTTTCCTCTGCTGCGTTCCTTCCCTAGCTGCTCGGAGGGCTGAGTGGGTTGTTACCAGCTGCGGAGCGGCTGTTAACCCCTCTGCCTCCATAATCTGATCGAGGAGGCACAGAGATGCTGTTTCTTTTAACTCGAGACGCACATCTCGCTATTGCGGGTCCCCTTTGTGTGGCGGTGTGCCGTTTGCTTTTCTTAGTGTGCTAGCACTGAAAAGGGATGTGGAGATCCCAGAAATTCCTCTTGACTCACTGGAAGTTTGAAGAACTGTGTGCAGAGGGGAAGGTGGGGGAATGTGCTACCAAGGGCGCTGCAAAAGATGGAACGATCTGCCTGTGTGCTCAGATCTCACATAATGCAAGAACTCGCGGCTCCAAGGCAAATATGAAAATGAAATTATGGGCTCAGCAATAAAAAGGGTGGTTTTTTCCTGTATAACTTAATTGGATTTTTCTTTTCTTTTTTTTTTTTTTTTTTTTCCACTTGGTTTCTGTTAAACCAGCATCTCAAGCTTCTGCTTGACTGCATGGCTTGCATGTATCTCTTAGTTTCTTTCTGTAAGAAGTACTGGGAGAAGAGCAATGTTTTCGCCTCTTTTTTTTTTTCCAGGTTCTTGAAGATTATTTTTTAATCAAGTGTTCTTCTCCCCCTTCTATTTTTCTCTTGTCCTCTGTAGGAGTGTTACAATGCTCAAGAATGATAAAAGCAGATGGAATTCTACAGAAACTAATTGGAAAACGTGTATCTTTTCTTTTTTTCCCAAGGTTCTCACTTAGATGCTTTGGAAAAACCCAGGATGAATTTTCAAGGTGATTTTTGCTGGCTTAAAAACTCAATAGGATTCTTTAAAAAACAAAAACAACAAAAAAAGCAAACCCCATCGCATCTTTTATATTTATTCTAAACAGATCAAGTCACACGAAAAAGTTGAACCCTTCTGACATCAGATCTGGGTTTTGCTTTGGTTGTTGACGTGCAAACTACAAAGGCCGAGTGGATCCGGTAGCGATAACTTCTAGGGGAGCAGAGCAGGAAATCAAATCTATTTAATGATGACCCAGAATGTGTCTGAGTCTTGTGTTTTCATATACAGCTCCCCTAAAAGGGCAGGATTCGGGGAATTGCTTGAAAATCCCTCCGAGGTTTGGACATGTGGCCAGATCAGCAGTTGCCGTGTGTCGTGCCCACGGAATGCAGGCATGGCAAGGACGGCGGTGGCAGCGGGCTGCTCGGAAAGCTGTGCCGAAGGGAAAACAATGCTGTGCCAGGAGCGCAGGTGCTGGGACACAGATGAAACCCAACGAGGCTGATGAGTTCTTTTGGCCACTGTATGCGGCCTTCTGAGCATTTTCTTTGTGCATCCTCTCCCTGAGGGGAAGCCCTGGCTGGCACAGCTGGGATCTGGAACCTGCTCTTGGGCGTTGCTGTAGCAGGCCCAGGGTTCAGCTGCTGTCTGGAGCCAAAACTCAGCTAGAAATCCTGTAGTGCCTTTTCTTTTTCAGTCTCTGAAGGGGTGTCTGAAGGTGCTGGGTTTGGCCTGGGAATGTTCTTGACGCTGACGTCCTTCTTGACAGGTTGTGTTACTGAAAGCGTCGTGTCTCCCAGTTTGGCTGCTCTGGGGGAGCTTGGACTGGGAATATTTGCCACCTTTTTCCTTCACTTTTCTTTCTCCTGACTGTGACAGTAAAATGAGGCCAAGTGATTTGTGTTTTACCTTCACAATCAATATATCTCTGCGTTTTTCTCTTCAGAAGCCACCTGTTGGGAAATCAGGTGGTTACTAGGGTTGAGATTACCGAGGAACCGTAACTGCTGTTTGTTCGAAACTTCTGCCTAAAGGTTTATTTGGAGTCATTATTTTTGTCCCTCATTTGCCCAATAGATCTCTTTTAATTGTCAAAACTGTATTTTAATAGTAATGGAAGTTCTGTTTCTATCTGTCAGTTTGCTGGCACGCTGTTCATTCAGATCTAAGGTGGGAAGGTTGGATCTTGTGCTGCCTTGCCACAAAACAGCCAAGCACAGACCCGGGCACGCGGAGTTGTTGACATCAGTCCTGTCGGTCTCATTGCTACAGGCTCTGAAATCAGAGCTTTCAAGGGTTTATTCCATTAGATTTGTTTATGAAATTAAAAAAAAAACCCCAAAAGGTGGATTCTGGTGAACAAAACCTGAAAGCATCCCCAGGTTTAGTGCTCCGTCAGGCAGAGGAGACAGCGATTCGGTAGCTGTAACACAAGGTCAGTAGTTGGGAGAGACAGCTCGCCCAGGGGTGCTGAGGAAGGAAGGAGCATTTGGATGTGTTCCTTTATAAACCTGCGTGGGTTTTGGCCCTGCCCAGTTGCAGTTTGCCTCAGCTGAGGATGATTCAGCGTGCCCAAACTTTTCTTTCTAGAGTCAGCTCTGCATGTAGAGGTAGGGCTGTTTTGTTCTAAGTTCCACTCCGGTTTGATTTGGTTTTAGGGCAGTTTTGATTCTCACTACAAAACTTTGTTTCTTGGTGTTCAATGTTTTCTTCAAGTGTTGTAGATTCTCTGGACACACAGGCAGTGAGAAACCATGGCTTTAAATCTTTATTAAACCCACATATAGCAAAGCTATGGAGATTTTTTAGAAGCACTTTCCCCTGAGCAACTGTCCCTTTCAAGCCTCCTTTTTCTAGCAAAAAGTCACTTCAAGTCTGTTTCCTTGTCACCATCTTCATTTCAGTGCAGCCCCTTGAACAATCCAAGTGATAATTGGATACCCCACTTGCTTGTTCCGGGATGCTGGGTGTTTGGCACTAACGGAACTGGAATGAAATGGTGCTGTTTGATCTGCAGAGGCAGGTCTGCAAGCTTTTCTTCTGTCACTTACAGCCATGGGGCTGCTCTTCATCCAAGTTGCAAATACTGGGCCTTCTCGTAGCGAAGCTACAAAAAGCCAGCTCATAAACCAGGATATCTGGAGAGCTCGTAGTGCCCGTGAGAAGCCTGGAAAATCGCTGTGTGTAGGAGTGTGCCACGCAGCAGGAGACCTTCAGTTGTCTGTCCTGTAGAGTATCTCGACTTCTAGAAACGGAACAAACCAGTTCAGAATAATTGTCCAAAAGTAACTTTTATTGTGTTGTCTCTGGGTGAACAGACAAGGGTATTGCTGCTGCTGCTGCACATCTGAGACCCCTTAGCAGAGGCATCAGCTCTGGCACCAGCTCTGGTTGGCTCTCACTGCTGTTAAACCACAAAATCATCAGAAACCTCCGAGTAACAAACTTGCTGTGTGCTGGCAATCTGTGGTGCTTCCCAGAGGCTCATCCCTCGGGAGGTCTCAGCACACTGGGAAAAAGGAGAGTGTTTAATAGCTGCGTACAATCACAGAGTGGTGGGGGTCAGAAGGGACCTCTGGAGCTCATCAGGTCCAACCCCGCTGTCCCAGCAGCGTCACCCAGGGCAGCCCACACAGGAGCAGATCCAGAGGGGTTGGAAAGTCCCCAGAGGAGACTCCACAGCCTCTCTGCTGTCAGGGTGGCAGAGTCTGGAGCAGGCTGCCCAAAGAAGGTTCTCCTCACGCTGAGGCGAAGGTTCCTGGTTTCTGCATAGCTGTGCAGCGTGCCTTGGAGAGACGTTGCACCAGCAGGTCTGGGCTGGTGGCCTGGGGAGCAGTCAGCTCTCCCGGGTGGGGCTGTGGGCACAGCAGTGGAGCTCCAGCGATGGCTCTGGCTGCGCTGTCAGTCGGAGACCGTGCCAGGACAGCGCTTTGCACCCAAGGAGCTTCTGCCTGTGCTGCAGCAGCGCTGGCCAGGAACTGCACTTGCTTCTCCAGTCTGTCCCACAGCTCACACAAAGGAGCATCTGACCCCTCCCCTGGGGAGTTTCTCTTGCCCAGCCTTTCATCCAGTCCATACCCATCTCTTGTGGTCAGGTTTTCTGATGTATTTATTTTTCAGGAGGGCATGATGGTTTTCAGCAGGTGCTTTTGTTTCTATTCTGAGAGCAGCCTCCCAATCCTTATTGTGGCAACTGCCACGTCTCTTTATAAAAATACTCCTCTGTAAATATTGATGATGATAACTTCTCTGCACCGAATTCCAGCCTGCCTCTGCCAGGCGTGATTCATCTCCTGGTTGTCACCCAGGAGTCTGGCACTCGGGTGTCTTTTTATAGATTAGACATGAACAGAGGGCTTCTTTTGCTTTTTTTTATTGCTTTATTCCTCTTACAGAAATTGTGAGTCCCGAGCCATCTTAAAAGCCACGTGTGGAATGTTGAGACTTCAAAGCAACAGCTTGTTCCTCCTTGGAAGAAATGGGAGGTGTTGTGTCTAACCCTTCACCTGTGTGATGGGACAGGAATTACCAGTGCTCTTTGGATCCCCCCCAAAACACACCTAGGCCTGGGTGGCCGTGGCTGTAACCCGCTGTGCTGTCACCCTGCAGGTCCCCCCCCAAGCTGTTTCGTTGTACGAGTGGTGTGGTTGATTTACTGTTCCATCCCTGCACCATCCTCCCCTTTAAGATGGGATTAGAGGGAAATTATCTGCTGAGCTCCCCCTGCAGAAGCTGCTGTGCTGGAGGTGATGTGTTACCATTTTAAAATAGACACTTGTGTCCTTCCGCTGTCTCCAGGAAACATTTAGCGTTCCTGGCTTGGTTGGTGTGTGTTGTAGTGGTATTAGTTTATATTGCTGTTCAGAGGTGGGCTTAAAAGGCTTATTTTGGCTTAAAGTGTGCAGGACATTGCAAAGCCTGGCTTCCTTTCTGGCTTTGTGTCATGATTTTCTCCTTGATGCTTTATTGAGGAAGAGAAACCTGTGCTGGTGAACCTGCATGGACTGAGGACACCTGGAACCTCAGAGACCTGGACTGCAACTCCACCAGAATTCACCCTCTGGTCTCAGACAGGCATTTGATGCCCCATCCCTTAGTTTCTCCTCTGGCTTCTCTGTGCAAACTCTTCTGCTCTGTGCCTGTTTCTGCTGGCACTGTGGAGTTAGATCTGTGCTGGGACTGCTGGGCACTGTTGGAACTACCTGCCATTGAATGAGGGAAAAACCCAGCCCAACTGGTTTCACTTGCTTCTCTTTAAGTGGCACTGGAATCTCCTCCTGTATTCTTTCTGACTTATTCTCATCATTTGGCAGCTGTAGCATGGCTGAGGTTTTGTAGCTGTTGTGCATTCGTGTCCGTGAAACAGATGCTGGAAGGGTCTGTGTAAAATATCTCGTGTGAAAATATCCTGTGTAAAATAACTCGTGGTGAACATCTAATAAATCCTGCAGTTTGTCCCCTGCCCCCCAATAACAGCATCCTTTCAAACTGGGGTTTTAACCAGCCTGTACCTTTGAAGAGTGAAAGAGTTGTGTTTTTAAGGAGCCGTGCAAAACCACTTTTCTCTGAAGGCAGCGAGGCAGGTGGCTGCGGAGCATCCTCACACGTCCTTCATCTCCTAGCTCTCCGCGGGTCTTAACGTGACTTGTGAGCTTCAGGTTGTTGAACGTAGCTCTAGGGGCTTGAGCACTTTCTCATTACCTCTCTGAAAATAAATATGGGGGGGGGAGGAAGGGCAATAATTGTAAACATCCAGCTTGTCTCTGAATGGAGTAAGTCTGCTGTATGTTAAAAGGAGTATGAGGCACTGCGTGTGTAAAATGCTGAGTTCTACCCCTACCCAGGCAGTCAGCTCCACCCCGAGTCCCCGTGGACTACACAGAGCTCTACCAAAACCCTGCGAATCCCCATTTCACTCCAGCTGCTGAGAAAACGCTTCAAATCTCTTCTCCAGCTAGGGCTCAAGTTCAGTTTGGGTTTGTGAGTGCTTATGAGAGAGACCTTGAGGAGATGGGGGAGCCTGGGTGGGCTTGCTTTTTGACTGCTGGTTTTACACCCCGTGTGCTCATTTATCTTCCTGAAACGTTCAGCTTCGCGGGGCCACTTCCCAGGCGGGCTGTTGGAATCTTCACTCCCAGCTCTCCGGTGGCAGTGGGTGTTGGGGCCTGGCAGTGCAAACCCTTTGTGGCTGAGCTCTCCCAACTCCCTGGGCTGAGTGACCACTGCATAATGCCAAGATTGAATGTCATTGGGTTTATTTTATTTTATTTTTTTAGGGGAATTTTTGGTACCTCTTACCGCTGGTGTTTTGAACACACGTTTTTAACATCTTCTCCTTTCCCTTTCCCACCAGACTGGTCCCCCAGTGCACGCAGTGTTCTGGAAAGCAGGGCAGGAATAGCCTTTTCCCCTGTCGAGCTTTTCTGTTTTCTTGCTGTAACGTGCACCCGAGTTTCCTGAGTGCTGTGCTCTGTGGAGAGAATAAAGGGAAAACTTTGTTACAAGATTCCCCAGGCTCTCTCAAATCTCCTTTTATTTTCTTGTGGTGCTTCGTAGGTTTATTATAGTTTAAAACATTTGGATTGGACCCATAAGGAAAGCAATTAACCAAAATCTGTGCATCAGTGGATCGTAATGAGAGAAAATTAGATTTGCCTTTCATCTTTTCTTTCCATTGGAGAGCAAAAAAAAAAAAGAAAAAAGTGTAATGTCTTCGTGTTCAAAACAGACACTTTATTCTCATTTAGCCCTGTTCTGTGTTAAAAAGCTTTCAGTGGTGTTAAAAACATTAAGCAAATCCCAGCAGCTGTACTTTGAGAAAAGAAGAGAGTGTGTTTTTCAACAGAACACATTTCTGGCTAGTTTTTAACAAAATGGTTGACTTCTGGGAGTTTTTTTGGAAAAGATTCTAATAAATGCATTGTTTGTCTGTTCTTCTGTAGGGGGCAGGCAGAATGAATCCTTGCAGAAGAGCAGCTAAAGCTTGGAGCTCCCGGGGCTTTGCTCAGCATAGGAAGGGGAGCAGCACCTCTTGCTTTGCATCATTTCTGTTGTGTAAGGGATGGCAAATACATTTCTGTGTGTTGCCCCTTCTTCAATAAACAAGCAAACCCCACTGAGAGCATCTGAGGGCTGGCTTGCTAGGTGTTGAGGGAGTGTAGTGAATGAAGGACATCCAGTGAGAGCTTCCCTGCTCCCCGTGGCCAGGATTCCCCACACTGGTGGGGGATACATTCTGGGTCCATGACCACTCCTGAATTCTCACACCCCGGAACATTCCTGTGTTGAGCGTGGGGGAATGCAGGAGAACTCGCAGAGCTGCAGCTACACAACCTGCACCCATCAACTAATCTCTCTGGGGCAAAGAGAAGACAGTGAGTTGTGTCAGAAGGACACGGCTGAAAACTCCAACCACCCCTGCTCAGCTTTCTCCACCCTCTCTCCATACATTGAACAGTTTAGCTCGCTCCAAAAGAATGGCCTGATTTATTTATTTGGTACTGTATCAGAGTGAAGGAGTTTCTTCTCCTTTTCCCCTCTGGGAAAGGGGACGTTTGAGGAGAATGAAGGAATGGAAGAATGGAAAGAATAGGGATAGGGGCTTGGGGAAGGATGGGTGTTTTAGAAGTAGTACATAGAGGATGAATAAAGTAACAGCAGGACAGTGAAAGATGGGAGTGGGGATGCAGGGAGTAATAAGGTTGAAATGAAAGGATGAGAACTTGAAAAAGAGAAGGTGTTTGAGTAAGAAGCTGGTTGAGTAAAGCTGTGAAAAGAGATGTGAATAGCAGGGTGAAATGAAAGCATGGTGAGCTTCATGGTTTGGCTCATTTGCTTTGGCTTAAGACAGTCACTTCACTCTGGTGGTGGAGGAACAAGTCAGAAACTAGCTTTTCACAGTACGAGAGCAAGGGAGAGGTCACAGAGTCATTCTGGGATGTCTTCATGCTGCAGGAGTGCCCCTGCAGAGTCCAGCTTCAGTCAGTGGAGCTTCCTGAAGGCTCACCACCCCAGACTTCATTAGCAGGCCTTATTGCTAAGCTCTAAATAAGTAGCTTCTCATAATGAGGACAAAGTTTCGTAGCCAGGTACTTGGATGTGGAGTGTGGAGGACAAAGTGTAAGTGCCTTCAGACTTCTATCACAGGGTTAGGAAAAGGAGAGCTGGGGGCACCCAGAGCTGGGGATGCCCGCACGGCAGCCTCTGCACGCTAGTGCCTGGGCTGCACCACTCCACGCCTGCTCCAGACAGACTCCGAGGAGGACTGGCACTGTGATAAGAACAGGCAGACAAACAATTCTCCTCTCTTTCCCTCCTTGCAACTACCTTGGGGGATATTTTAATGAAAAGCTTTTCTCCAGGAGGGCTCTGAGGTGAGGTAGAGGCAGGATTGTCAGCAGAATTATTGCAGCTTATTCCTGCGAGTCGAATCGGGGCTGGTTCATCCAAGAACCAGCAGCATCTTGCTGGCTTTGTGCCTGTGGAGAAGAACCTCAAGCTGGAGGCCATTCTCTGGTGGTTTATTTAGATGCTGGGTACGTGGCAGCGACGTGGTGGGCGCTGAGTGCAATTCCCACCTCTGAGGGGCAGCTTGGTGTGCAAGCCTGGAGTCACATCACTCCTGCTGTCAAGGGTGGGCTGCCTGATCTTCTTAGGCTTTACTAAACTGGGCTGATGGCTTTGACTACCAGCAGTGCTAGTAGCTCATGTGCATTCGTCAGCTCCGGTGGTGAAAGAGGCGATCAGCTCGCGTGTGGAAAGCGGCTGCTTGGAAAGGGACTTGAGAAAATGTGGAAAGGTGCTTAGGAAGCAGGGGCAGGGGCTGAGGGGGAGAGAGGTTGAAATTTTTCAGCCTCTGTGCTTCTGGTCACAGAAACGGGGATCCTCAAAATGCTTGCAGGATGTTCTTCTGGTTCCTTTGTTCCTGCTAACCTGGAGAAAAAATTGCTCCTTTAGCTGCTGGCCTTTGGGGGCCGAGAAGCTCTGGGGACTTTGACTTGGTTGCAGTGCAGTGTGCCTGTGCCAAGTGCCTTTTGGTCTGTTCCCCTATGACTCAAACCTTTTGTTTCCAGACTTGGCCACCACCCCCCAGAGGACATCTCCAGGAGTGGCTGTCCCTCACCAGCCCGGCACTCCGGCTGCCCCTTCAGACCTCCCCAGGAGTTGTGCAGTGGCCCCGGGTGCCCAGCCAGCCTCTCTTTCCCTCAGCCTGCCCCTGCTTCTCTCTGCTGCGGACCCTCTTTCTGTCAGAACGCCAGAACTTCTCTGTGCTAATCACTGCTCACTTTCCTCTCTCCTGCCACTCGTGTTGTCACGTTCCCCATTCCTCAGGACGTTTTTTTTTTGTCATAGTAGCTTATCTTGCATTTTCCTTAGGCTCAGGAGAAACAGGTTTTCAAGTGCCCATGCAAAAGTGAGACAGGAAAGAAGTGCAAGGCATGAACTACCCCTGAGCAGCTGATGTTTTCACACAGCTAACATCTGGTGGTGGCAATATTTATCAAAGCTTGCTGCTCCTTTTGGAATACAGATTCCCTCCTGGTGCCCAAGATTCCCCACATCTGCGGGGGACGCATTTCAGGTGCAGGCTCCCTCCCCTGCCACATTCCCCCTTCCCCGAGGGCCCGTGGCTGAGGTCTTGCCAGGGCTGAGCCCAAGCAGGTGGATCACGCAGACACACCTTGGGCCCAGCTTTGCAACACCTCTGCAGGCACAAACTTGCACTGAAACCTCCTGTGATGGAGTGTGGGAGTGCTGAAATGAGCTGCTCCTTTCTCTGGAGTATGGCTTCACTAACAGGAAGGTGCAGCGAGCACTGGTTTCCACTGGGTGCCCCAGTTCAAGACAGACAGGGAGCTGCTGGAGAGAGCCTAGCGCAGAGCCATGAGGATGCTGAAGGGAATGGAGCATCTCCCTGCTGAGGAGAGGCTGAGAGAGCTGGGTTTTTTAGCCTGGAGGAGACTGAGGGGGGGACCTTATTAATGTCTGTCAATAGGTAAAGGGCAAGTGTCGGGAGGATGGAGCCAGGCTCTGCTCAGTGACATCCAGTGATAGGACAAGGGGCAGTGGGTCCAAGCTGGAGCACAGGAGGTTCTGGGTAAACAAAAGGAAAAACATTTTCACTGTGAGGGTCGCTGAGCACTGGCCCAGGCTGCCCTGGGAGGTTTTGGGGTCTCCTGCTCTGGAGGCATTCCAAACCTGCCTGGACACCTTCCTGTGTGACCTGCTCCGGGTGACCCTGCTCTGGCAGGGGGGTTGGACTGGATGATCTTTCAAGGTCCCTTCCAACCCCTAACGCCGTGTGATTCTGTGATACTCCTGGCAGGGATTCCACCAGTGAAGATTATGGTTCATGACTGGAAAGCGTGTGCCTCGTGTCCCGGCGGGATTGAGACTTGCTCCTTGGCTTCCTCCTCCCGTCTTCTTTCTATTCAGTCTCCAGCCCGAGCATCCTGTTGCAGCTCTACGCTTGTACCTTTTCTGGTACAACATGCAGAGAAGGGAGGGTTGCCCTTGTTGGTGTGGTTTCAGCTGTGGATGTGTCAGTCTTGCAGTGTTCCTGGTGTGCAGGGGGTTGATAGACCAGGTCACGCTGTGGGTGCTGCTGCTGTCTGCCCCTCTGCTCTGACTGAAGGTTCTGGTAGGACAGTGTCCCTGAATTGTTTCTCCTCTGCTCCCGCTCTCGATACCACCTGGGTATACTCTGCAGCTAGAGAGAAATCAGCTGTTTACCTGCAGTAGAGGAGCTGCTCATCAGCAGACCAGGTCTATAGTAAGGAATTCAGCAGGGCAGTACTTCCCCTGGAGATGTAACAGTGCAGAGCTGCTTAAATGGCCTTTGAAGGTGGGTAACTGTGGAGCTGGGCCCCCCTGGCAGTAGCCCCGTATTGTACATAGAGCCCTGGGTGTAGCTCTGGTATGGGCGGGTGTGCAGGGGGCAGACCTGGGGAGGTTTGCAGAGGGCTGGGAAAGCATCTGCTGTAACCTGCTCGGCCTTTGCCTTGGCTTTGTGGGGAAGGCACGACTTCAACCAGCCCTTCAGAAAGTCCGTGAGCCTGAGCCAGGCCAAAGGAGTGTCTGATGTGGTCAGGAGTTGAAAGGCTTTTATGTATGTTTTGTCAGTCAGAATTTGCACTCCGGTTTTCTTTCATGTGTTGTGATTCACCCAGACCTTCCAGTGTGAAAAAAACCAACCCAAACCCAACCCAATGCATTTTTTCATGGCCCAGGCTGTGAATAACTGTGCTACGTGGCTCAGAGAAGGCAAATGTCCTGTCACACGCTTCAGCAGAGAGCAGTTTGTGACCTGGGTCATCAGTTAGCAGTGAAACAGTTCTCACCTCGGGCCAGCAGCAAGATTCATCTTCTGACTGTTTTAGTTTCTTGGTTCCAGCTGCCCCGTTGGTCTTTACGTTTCTGAGCTCGCTTCAGGGCTAAAACTGTGGTTGTGATGTACGGCAGGAAAGCGGTGTTGCTCCAGGTTGTCTGTTCAGCAATACACACACCTCACCATTGACACGGTTTCCAGTTAACGCCGTTGGCTGTTGGAATCGGGAGCAGCCCCGCGTTACCCTGCCGTGCGCACGTTCTGATCGCCAGCCGCTTGTAGCGCTGTGCCGGGTGGTGGCAGGAGCGAGGGAGGAAGGCTGGCTGGCAGCATCCTCGCTCCTCCTCCGCCTGGACAGCCTCAAGGGAAGAGCTTACTTTTGAAATCCGCTCTTGCTTGGCATCTTTATGGACTGATGTTTAAACTCCAGAGAAGCTGTCAAAGGGGGAATGGCTGTTGGCAGAGGTGCCAATGGGTGTCCAAGCTGGATGTCTCTAAGTGGTTGTCAGAAGTTTCTGTTAGGAGAGAACTGTCTGAAACGGGAGCTCTTGTTGCAGGTTTACCCACGTTTGCTCAGGTAGTAGAAAGCTGAGTCGTTATGTAAATCTAATTAGAATCATAGAATGGTGGGGGTGGGAAGGGACCTCTGGAGATCATGGAGTCCAACCCCCCTGACCCAGCAGGGGCACCCAGGGCAGCCCACACAGGAACAGAGCCAGGCAGGGCTGGAAAGGCTCCAGAGCAGGAGACTCCACAGCCTCTCTGGGCAGCCTGGCACAGGCTCTGTCCCTCTCACAGGGAAGAAGTTTCTCCTCATGTTGAGGTGGAACTTCCCGTGTTTCACTTTGCTACCATTGCCTCTCGTCCTGTCCCAGGGCACCACTGACCAGAGCCTGGGCCCTTCTGCTTGCCCCCCACCCTGCAGAGATTTGGAACCATTCCTCAGATCCCCTCTCAGGCTTCTCTTCTCCAGGCTGAACAGCCCCAGGGCTCTCAGCCTTTCCTCAACAGAGAGATGTTCCAGTCCCTCCAGCATCCTCATAACCTCCCTTGGACTCTCTTTGGTATTTCCCTGTCCCTCTTGAACTGGGGAGCCCAGAACTGGACACAGTATTCCAGATGTGGTCTCCCTAGTGCAGAGCAGCGGGGGAGGAGAACCTCCCTAGACCTGCTGGACACAGTTTTCTCAACGCACTCCAGGGGACCACTGTCCCTTTTGGCCAGGAGGGCCCATTGCTGGCCCAGGGAGAACTTCCTGTCCACCGGGACTTCAAGTCTTTCTCCGTGGAGCTGCTTGCCCGCAGGACAACCTGCAGTCTGTACCGGGGCCTGCTGATGTTCCTCCCCCTGCAGGACTCTACGCTTGTCCTTACGGAACTTCATATGAGGCTCCCCTTTGCTCAGCTCCCCAGCCTGCCTGGAGCAGTTACTGACCCAGAGGCTGGTAGGGTGGGCCTGGGTGCAGCTGTGTCAGAGAAGCTTTCTCAAGCTGTTGTTCAGATTCTCTGCTCCCCTCTGTCACCTGGAGGGCCGAGAGAGAAAATGTTTCCACGTCCACTGCTAATTTACCGGCACATTGGAGTTTGCAGCTGGTGATCTCAGTCTGCTCTGGAGTGAAAAGCAAAGAAACCACAATTTGGGTCAAAATCTTAAGTTTTGTTTTACTGTTATGATGGTAATTTAAGCCCAAAATAAGGATAAAATGGAGCTGCCTGGAGACCAGATCTTGCCCTTGTTAGAAAACTGATCTGTCCCTGTCAAAACCCCTGTCCAGCAGCAGTGAGCACGCTCACGCTCAGTAAAGCTTCGTTTGCACCAAACCCAGCACGCGGTCTGAAGCCTGGTCCTTTCAGAGATGGCTTGAATTTGACCCGTACCTGCGCCCAGCGTTTCTTAAAAAGGTTTTGTTAGCTGAGAACCAAAATAATTCTTGTTTAACTATCAAATCCAGAGCCCTCATCTTGGATGAAGGTTGTACTGAGAAAGGGACAAATGACAGCCAGGAGTCTCCGGCCTTGACAATGGGTAGCACCCGATGGAGAGCAACTGAAGGCCCGAGAGGAGGAGCTGGGACTGGATAGCTCTTTTGGAACCGTACACTAAACACACTTGCTTCATTTTCCCCCCTATGGCTGCTTCTGCTCTACTATTTAAGCCCAACAGCAGACCTTAAGCTACAAGAGATGCAGCGTGGACAGGATCTGTGGAGTTTTCCCTGCCAGAGCTGCCCGTCTCCGTTGGTACTGTCGGGTTTAGCTTGGATCGAGCATGGCTCACCCGGGCCAGCGGCTGTGGAGTTGGGGTTTAGCTTTGGTCCTCTCCCCATGGTTTTTCCCGAAGTGGGTGTGTTGTTTCCTCTTCAGTGTCTCTACCTGTAGCTTGTCCCGTTCCTGAAGGTCTGCTTTGGTGAAACAAAGTAAAAATGAGCACGGGGAGAAAGGGATTTAGCAGCAATCACTAGGCTTTCTAGGCACGGAACTGGTATAACCTGTTTGACTTTGATCTGCCAAGCGTGGGTCTTCCCCTTCTCCTGTACCTGTTGAACCAAGTGTTGGTGTGACCGTGTCCTTATGTATCAGGTCTAATTAATGAGGTTGTTGTCACTCAGTTATACAGCATTTAGCAAATGTGGGCTGTGTCTGGACAGTATCTACTGTTGTTAGCTGCAGATTGTAGCTTGCAGCTTTGAGCTGGAGCTTCAGCAGCAATAATGATACCCAGAAAAACACCAACCTTGGATGAGGTGAGAACAGCGCTACATTTGGTACCACCAGAGAAGGATTCAAGGGGCTCTATCAAGGACAAGTGAACTCCCCACCCGGCTGAAGTCTGCGTTTGGTATTTCAGGTGGGTGCTGGTAATGTCACTTGTAGAAGTCCCAGATTGATTAAGAGAGATTTTGAGGGCCCTGGGGAAGATGCTTTAAGGGATCAGGAGCATAAGGTATGTTCTCCTCTCTCCCTCCAGGGGCAGGGATGAAAGAGGGAATTATCAGGTAGAGTAACCAGATGAATTCGTGGCTCTGGGATTGCTGTTCTCAGCAGGGCTTTGGGGTTTTTGGTCATGGGTTGATAGGAAAGATACCTGGCCTGCTGGCTACACATGGGATGCACCTCTGACAGAGGGGAGAAGGTTCTGGGGCAGCAGTTAGCAGGGCTCATCGACAGAGCTTTAAACTCGTTTGGGAGGGGGAAGGGGGTGTCACTGGGCCTGCTGTGAGTAAGCCAAGGGAAGCATGCCAGGGCTTGTGGCGATAGTGAGGACTCTTGCTCTGTCCTCTCGGTGGAGACAAGGGGTAGGCATGGGATGAGAGATGAAGAGGTAGGACCAGTTGTTGATCTTTTACAAGTCAGGGAAGTATCTGAGAAGTGTCTGGTAGGAGATGAGACCCACACTCCCAAAAAGGTGCTGGGATCATTAGCTCATCTGAAGTGCATCTGGACCAGTGAGCAACAAACAGGACGAGCTTGAAGCCCTGATGGAACAGGACGACCATGATACAGTGGCATCACAGAAACATGGTGGGGTGCCTCACACGACTGGAGTGCCACAGCTGATGGCTGCACGCCCTTTAGAAGGGACAGACAGGGAAGCAGAGGTGGTGGGGTGGCCCTGTGTGTTAGGGACTGTTATGAATGTTCAGAACTTAAGTATGGTGATGACAAGGTTGAGCGTGTTTGGATCAGGTTAAGGGGCAAGGCCAATAAAGCTGATACTGCTGTGGGTGTCTGCTGTAGGCCTCCCCACCAGAGCAGTGAGGTAGATGAAATATTCTATAAGCACTTGGGAGAAATCTGAAAGTCGCTTGCTGTTGTTCTTGTGGGGCTGGAAATACAACACAGCAGAGAGGGAACAATCCAGGAGGTTCCTGGAATGTGTAGGGGACAACTTTCTCATGCAGCTGGTAAGTGACCCGACCAGGGAAGCTGCCCTGCTGGACCTCTTGTTTGTGAACAGAGAAGGACTGGTGGAGGACGTGGCAGTTGGAGGCCATCTAGGGAAGAGTGACCATGAAATTATGAAGTTCTCTGTTCTTAGAGACGTTAGGAGGGGGGGGCAGCAATCCTGACACTCTGGACTTTCGAAGGGCAGGCTTTGGCTTGTTTCAGAGGGTGCTTGATAGAGCTCCTTGGAGTCAGTTTAGAGGGATGTAGGAGTCCAGGAAGGCTGGACATCTTTTAGGAAGGAAGTCTTGAAGGCCTAAGAGCAGGCCATCCCCACGTGCCGTAAGACAAGTTGGTGGCGAAGAAGACTGGCCTGAGTAGGGAGGTTTGGATTAAAATCAGGGAAAAAAGGAGAGTTTATGGCCTCTGGAAGAAGGGGCGGATGACTGCTAGTGAGTGTAAGAATGTTGTCAGGTCATGCAGAGAAATAATGAGAAGGTTGAAAGCTGAACTAGAAGTTAATCTGGTTTTAGAGGTGAGGGGCGATCAGAAAACTGTCTAGAAATACATTAATAATAAAAGAAAGGCCAGGGAGGGCCTCCATCCCCTGCTAGATTCAGGAGGAAATATGGTAATAAAAGCTGAGGAGAAGGCTGAGGTGCTTGATGCCTCCTTTGCCTCAGGCTTTAGCAATGGAAACGCTTGCACCAGGGAAAGTCACTGCCCCCAGCCAAGAGCCAGGGGTCAGGAACACAATGTCCCCCTGCAATTCAGGAGGAGATGGTCCATGACCTGCTGCTCAACATCAGTGTAAATACATCTGTGGGGCTGGGTGGGTTCCATCCTGGAGCACTGAGAGAACTGGCAGGGTGCTCACCAGGCCACTGTCCACCATTTATCAGCAGTCCTGGCTGCCTGGGGAGGTACCAGCAGATTGGAAGTCAGCCAACACAACACCCATCTATAAGAAGGGATGGAAGGAGGACCCGGGGAACTACAGGCCTGTCAGTTTGACTTTGGGATGTGGAAGCTGGTGGAGCAGATCATCCTGGGTTCTGTTGTGCAGCACATGCAGGACAACCAGGTGATCAGGCCCAGTCAGCGTGGGTTTATGAAGGGCAGGTCCTGTTCAGCAAAGCTGATCTCCTTCTCTGACAGGGTGACCCGCTGGTTGGGTGAAGGCAAGGCTGTGGATGGGGTCTGTCTGGACTTTAGCAAGGCTTTCAACACCGTTTCCCACAGTGTCCTCTTAGAGAAAGTGACTGCTCTTGGCTGGGATGGGCGCAGGCTCTCCTGGGTGAACACTGGGCAGATGGACGAGTGCAGAGAGCTGTGGTCAGTGGAGTTCAATCCAGTTGGCTGCCAGTCACCAGTGGTGTCCCCCAGGGCTCCGTGCTGGGGCCACTCCTGCTTAACATCTTCACCAGTGATTTGGATGAGGGGGTCGAGTGCACCCTGGGTAAATTTGCAGGTGACACCGAGCTGGCTGGAAGCATCGATCTGCTTGAGGGTCGGGAAGCTCTCTACGAAGGGATCTGGCCTGGCTCAGGACTAGTGTGTCCAGCAGGAGCAGGGAGGGGATCATTCCTCTGGGCTCAGCTTTGGTGAGGCTGCACCTCGAATACTGTGTCCAGTTTGGGCCCCTCTCTACAAGAAGGACACTGAGGTGCTGGAGAGGGTCCAGAGGCTACCAAGCTAGTCAAGGGTTTGGAGCATGTGTTTGATGAGGAGAGGCTGAGGGATCTGGGCTGTTTAGCCTTGAGCAAAGAAGGCTGAGGGGAGACCTTCTTGCCCTCTACAGCTCCCTGAAGGGAAGGTGTAGCAAGGCAGGAGTTGGTCTGTTCTCCCTGGGGACAAGGGACAGAACAAGAGGCAATGGCCTGAAGCTGACCCAGGGGAGGTTCAGGCTGGATCTCAGGAAGCCTTTCTTTCCAGAAAGGGTTGTCAGGCACTGGAATGGGCTGCCCAGGGAGCTGGTGGAGTCCCCATCCCTGGAGGGGTTTAAGAGCCGGGCAGATGTTGTGCTGAGGGACAGGGTTTAGTGGTTTTGATAGGGCTGGGAGTAAGGTTGGACTTGATGGTCTTGCAGGTCTCTTCCAGACAGCGGTATTCGGTGACTCTCTAAGGTCATGCTGCAGGCTGATGGCAAAGCCAGGACTGCAGGGCACTCGTCTGGCATCCAAGCTTTGCTCTTTATTTGCTGGGTCTCAGTGCCTCTTGCTGCAGCGGGGGACTGAGGGAAGGTTTCCCTCTCTTTAATGGGCTTTGAAGGTGGCTGATAACGCTCGTTTCCATCGATGGTTTTAGTGTGTAAGGTAGAAAATGTAATGCTGGTTTGTCCACAGCTCCTTCTGAAACTGGCTGCACAACGAATCGGTCTCCTCTGGGAGCACAGCAGACACTCACCCTGGTTGCTAGAAGGAGGAACCAGAACAGCAAAGACGTTCCCATGATCTCTCCAAGGTTACGCTGCTGGCAGAGCTGGGGGTAGACTCCTGCTCTTTTATCTCTTTCTGGTCGCTTCCACCAGAGCTGCCGGAGTTTTATCGGGAGCGGGAAGGGCAGAGCATCCCTGGATCCCAGGGACAGGACAAAGACGTTCTTTTTCCCTCCGGCTCAGAAAGGGTTACAGCCAAATGCCTGTGGCAGCCTGGGGAAAAGGGGAATGGTGCTGGGGAGGGAAGGCAGAATGGGAGCTCAGAGTCCAGAGCTGGTTTGTGCTTTCCATTTCCACCTACCTTTGTTTTGGCGGGGGGCCGGGGGGGGTTGAGCCAGCTCTCAGAGCATCTCGCGGGGCTGGCGGCCGCGGCGGCAGATCCCGTTCCTGGCGTGTGGGGTGGGGAGGCTGGGGAACGGGGGGGTACACCCGGGGTCCTCTCCCCATCCCCTCTCCCCCGGCAGCCTCCAGCCAGCTGGGAGCGTGAGCCGGAGCGCCGGCTCGGCTGGCAGCGGGAGCGAGCAACATGGAGGGAGAGACCGGAGCTGCCGCCGCCTTCTCCGCTGTCTGCGCGGGGGCTTTCGCTGCGGGAGCGCCCGGGGCCGGCAGCGATGCGGACGGAGCCAGGTCAGTGCCAGCGGCAGCTCACCCGCAGACCAGCGCCGCTCAGACGCTCGCTTCTTGGCTTTGGGGGTTTTCTCCCCCGGGCCGCTTTCTCCCGGGGGCAGCGGGATCTCGGGGGGCCGGGGGGACAATGCGGAGCGGGGTCCGGAGCGGCCCGCCGAGCAGGCAGCCAGCGCAGCGCCCGGCCCTGGCCCTCTGAGGGGCTGGGAGCAGGGGCGATCGCTCCCTTTGCTCCTGCCCGCTGCTCGCTCGCAGGCACAGGCAGAGGCTGCCTCTCGTGGGGCACGGGTGCTTCGGAACGCGTGTGGAACATGGTTACCTGCATCACTGAAACCTGCGTGGTTCTTTTCATTAAAAATGACAGTATGTATAATTTTTAATTTTAAGGAGGTGAAACCTCAAGGGAGGTTCTCCTCCCCCGCTGCTCTGCACTATGGAGACCACATCTGGAATACTATGTCCAGTTCTGGGCTCCTCGGTTCCAGAGGGACAGGGAAATACCAGAGAGAGTCCAGGGGAGGCTGTGAGGATGCTGAAGGGACTGGAACATCTCTCTGGGGAGGAAAGGCTGAGAGCCCTGGGGCTGTTCAGCCTGGAGAAGAGAAGCCTGAGAGGGGATCTGAGGAATGGTTCCAAATCTCTGCAGGGTGGGGGGCAAGCAGAAGGGGCCAGGCTCTGGTCAGTGGTGCCCTGGGACAGGACGAGAGGCAATGGTAGCAAAGTGAAACACGGGAAGTTCCACCTCAACATGAGGAGAAACTTCTTCCCTGTGAGAGGGCCAGAGCCTGTGCCAGGCTGCCCAGAGAGGCTGTGGAGTCTCCTGCTCTGGAGCCTTTCCAGCCCTGCCTGGCTCTGTTCCTGTGTGGGCTGCCCTGGGTGCCCCTGCTGGGTCAGGGGGGTTGGACTCCATGATCTCCAGAGGTCCCTTCCCACCCCCACCAGTCTATGATCTCTCTCTCTCTGGAGCACAGAGCACATCCTCTGTACTTTGGCTGTGTGAAAACAGCCCCAGTCACAAGGGCTTTGCATCCAGCGTATTTTATTTTCCTTTCCAGGGCCAACCTCAGTGCTATTGGTACGGGGTGGGTTTAGCAGCAGCTCTGGAGAGCCAGGTTATTGTGTTGTGAAAATTCTCCTGGAATGAGACAGGTCTGGTTATCTTCATGGGAAATCATCCCCTCACCCCAGGCTGCTGCCCATCGGAAAGAGGCCGAGTGCTGTGCTGTTCAGTTGGAATTTTCTCCTTCAGGGCTGAGAATAAATAAATATTTGCTGGTGGATTAAAAAAGAGGGAGTTGGGGAATTAGTATGACAGAGAACTTGTCATGCTGGTTGCCTCCTTTACAGATCAAGGCAGTTTTTACCCAACTCAGTGATTTAGGAAGAAAGCTGCCGGGAGCTGGACACAGGGGTTCTTATTTCACTCTCTAAAACGTTATCAACAGAGCCTGGATAATTTACGCTGCCTGCACTCCCCTCAGCTTCCTCTGCCACAAAGCCAAGGAGAGGAGCTCCCACCAGCGCTGCGAACGCAGAGGAACCCAGAGAGCCTGTCTGCCGTTTATCCTCAGGAAAGCTGCTTCCCAATACCTTCCCACCGTCTGCGCTGCCTGCCGACTCGCGTGCTGGGAGGAAGCTCCTTCGGTGATTTTGGTTCCCCTTACTCAGAAACAAAATCCTCTCTTTAAAAATTCAGTGTGGTTGCTGTGCTGCTGCTGAACCTTTACGCTCTCCAGCTTCCCTCGAGATGGAGAAAGCGCAAGATGCGATACACTGGCGGCTGGGGGCACGCAGGCCATAGGGCATCCTGCACATAGAAGCACCCAGGGGTTTTTGGTGGGAGTTCCCTTCGGAACGTCTGGAGCTGGCTCCGAATGGAAACTCGGACGTTTGTGAGTGGCTGGCAACGGCAGCGTATGGAATACAGGGGCTGTGGGCTAAAACCAGGTGATGTTCAGCAATGGTTTGATACAATCTGTGTGGGTTCTTTCCAAATGTGTCTTGCGTTTTGGGGAGGTCTGCAGGTTAAATGTGGTTCAGCTCTGGCAGCGACAGTCGCCTTCGTTTCCCCCCGTGTGCAGATAGTCCAGGGCACAGCAGACTTTGCAGTAGCTTATTGCAGCTGCTGCTCCGTAGGGGAGAACTCTCATTCCTGAGGGACGGAGCAGACTCGGGATTCTTTCTTCCAAGCAAGACTTGAATTAGGTTATAGAAGTGGCTTTTAACTTCCTACCCTTAGCCCAGCGCTCCCAGCTGATACTCGGAGTCTGGGAAGCATTCCGATTATCCACAGAAATTGAGGCAAAATGAACCGTGCCGCTGCAGATTTCATTCACGAGGAAACCAACAAACCAGTTTTCTGCGTGGTAACATCTAAGGGTTGCAGAACCCTTGTCCTACCTGTAGCAGCAGCTTTTTGTCTGGAGGAGAAGAGGGCCAGGAAAGAGCAGCGGTGGGAGCTTGTCGGAGAAGCAGCAGAGGGGTTGGTGTGCGTTGCTTCGGACAAGCAGCAGCATCCTTGGGGCTTCTCTGAGGTGGTTTCCGTTGTGCACAACTGGTTCCGGGTGACTTGGCACGTGGTGACTGTGCCTTGGCAGGAGCTGCCGTGGTTCCTGATGGCTGCCTGCCCTCCAGCTCCCCTTGCATGGTGTTCCTGTGCTCCCCAGGCCCTCCAGGATGCTTTCCCGGGGAAGGAAACCCACCCTGTGTTATGTCTTGCAGGAAGAGGGGACAGTTTTATCTGAGCATCAGTGAGTCTCACGGTCCTTTGCCCTCCCAGTTCTTGTTGCAAGTGCAGCAAATCCACCGTGTGACATTTGGTGCTTATATCAATAATACAAAACATTTCACCCCCCTCTACCAAGCATTTTGGATTAACCTTTTTGAACTAGTTTTCTTCTCAATTATTGATACTTTATGAAAATTTCAGGCCCTGGTATCATTAGAGAAAGTTTCAATAATCTGCCTCTGCCAGTGGTCAGTAAAAGGAAGTAAATCCCTGTTCTTCACCGATAGTCCTGAGCCATAAAAAGGAATGTTCTTTCTAGCCTCTGTTCAGTTATCAACCTGGAGCAAAGGAAAAACACCCCACGGAACAGGTGATGGAGTGAGAAAGAAGGTGACTTTGAAATGGTGGATGGGATGGACAGAATGCAGAACAGCTGGGGTGGGAGCTGAGCTTTCCAGTCATGAGGATAACGACCAAAGCCGCTCTTTAGCTGCAGAGTCAGAACAGGGTGGATTTCAGTGTGCACTCATGGAAAAGGAAGGGGGGGAAAAACCCCAAAAAAAGGCAGATGTCAACCTTTTGTGTGTCCCTCTCAATTTACTGTGTTGGAAAGAGTAACAGTGAGCAGGGCTGAGAACATCTCCTTGGTTTCATTCAGCTTCTGAGAATCCCAACATACTGTTACTGCTTCCCTGTGTATCTGCTGAAGGAGCTCTCTGTTTACTGTTTCTGGAGAGGAGAACACTCATGTTTGCAAACACGTTTGAAGTGTATATCCTGAAAGCAAATGAAAATAGGAACCTCAGCACTCAGTGCGCCTTTTCCCTCGTGCCTGCTGCTTTGTTCTGGGACCAGGGTGGGGATGGTGGGGGAGAAGGGGGAGGAGTGCAAATCTGGTACCCTTGCTTCAAAGCACCACTTGTGGTCTGGTTCCGCTTACCGCCTGCCCTCGTTCCTTCTGAAACTGTGAGGGAACTTAGCCCAGCACCTCCGGAGACGCCTGGGAGGTGATGAAATACCTGCTTTCAATATCAGATGCCTCTTCTTACGCAACCCCCAATCTAAGCCGGTTTTCTTCCTTCTTTGGGTAAAATCCTTATGAAAAGATCCACCACGGCTTTCTTGCAGAGCTGACAGCGACCAGGGTCTGAGCTGAGATGCTTTGTGGTGGCCCAGAGCACACTGGGTTCCGAGAGGTGATGGTTGTAGCGGCTGGGAGCGTAGAGTCTGGCAGAGCCAAGCGTCTCCCTTCCTGCGCCGGGAACAGGGTCTGGCTTGGCTCATCATTATTGTTATTGCTGGTTAGATTGTCGTCCTGGACTTGAATTTCTACAGGCTCTCAGTGAGTTCCACGGCTGACTGAGCTCGTGAAGCATCCAGAAGCTCAGGGTGCGTTGCTGCCGCTTGACGTACGGATTTACAGTTACTCAGGTTTCACGCTGAAGCTCCTTGGAGGTCTGAAATAGATGCTTGATCAAACTCGGGGAAGGACTTTTAATCTGATGCTTCTCAGAATGTCAGAGACTAGAAAGCCCTTGTTACGTCTTCGCTGTCTGCCCGCCAGGAGTTCAGTGCGGTTCTGTTGTTGTTAAATTGGTTCAAGCTGGGGGCAGTTTCACTGGGTGCTCACCAGCATCCCCTTGCTTCTGCTGCAGTAAGATGAGGGTGTTGTTGGGCTCTGAGTTGATAGACAGGCGGTGGGAACGGTTTGCAAGTGGGTTTGGCAAGTGAATTTAACGTGGTGTTTCATCCTGGTGGGACTGAACCCCTCGGAGAGAGGGCAGTTGTGTTGTCATGACTCGATCCGAGGCTCTGGTTGCAGCTCGTTGCTGTAAACCAAATGTGACACGCTAATGAACTCCAGTAATGTGCGGTTCCTTCTTTGCATTACACATTATACAGCAATTTTCCTATTCAATAGTCCAGGATTTCTCAACGCTTTTTCCCCCCAGGGTTTATAAATTAGTGCTCCAGACCTTGTTCGGGGTTGGAATGGAGCAGCTGAGATTTCAGTCCTTGAGGGAGTGTTTTAACCAGACAAACATGCCTTAAGTTCTGGCCACGTTTCTTCAGTTGTGTATTTCTGAAGGTTTTGTCCTCCTCAGAAGTGAAACGTAGCAAGATATTACCCGGACTGATTTCTGAACCATAACTCCAAGCTTTTTCCATGTGTTCTCTGCGTGTTGTCTTCCCGTCGATTCAGGGGAATCATTTTATGTGCTGCGTGGGATAAATGCGATTTGTAAACTTAGCCTTGGCAGCTTGTTCAGCGTCGCTGTGCTGAGCTCTGCTCTAGGGCTGCAATTGCTCGACCAACACACGTCACATGTTAAAAAGAATTCTGTACAGAAATTATCCAGCGATGTTAATGGCACGTGCCTGCAGTGACCATCTCAAAATCCATTCTTTAAATAAATGTGCTGGGCGAAAAATGTTGAGAACCATACCAATATGAACTGTGAAACCAGGAGTCAAAAGGGAAATAAGAAGAGCACTAAACTAGTTCTTAATTCTTTTTCTCATGCTTTCTGGGCACATCTTGTAATTCCATATGATGGGAAGAGGGGCCGTGACACAGTATTTCCATGTTTTCCATTAGTGATGTAAAAGTAAGGCTAGAATTTCCTATGGCATCAAACACTTGAAACAAGTGCCCACTATGGGCATGTGGCCTAAACCGTGAGAAATGCAGCCATTCTTCTTGGAAAACAAAGCCAGTAAGACAGCCCCACTCTTCCAAACTACCTTTATCACATAAGCAGAAGGAAGCCAACTCTTGGTAGAAAGAAGAACTCTTGGAAGCCAACTCTTGGTAGAAAGAACAACTCTTGGAAGCCAACTCTTGGTAGAAAGAAGAACTCTTGGAAGCCAACTCTTGGTAGAAAGAAGAACTCTTGGAAGCTAACTCTTGGTAGCCTCAGTCGAGGGAAGAGGGTCGGAGCAGACCTGAAGAATATTCTGAGGTTCAGTTGATCTCATTTGGTACCCAGAAAGAAAAATGGGCTTGCTGGAGTGCTTGCCTAGCCAGAAACCAGGCTGGGGTTGCGGAAAAAAAAATAGAACAAGAAGAGGAAATGACAATGATGTCTTAATTCTGCAGAGTTTCATGCAGTGAGGGGTGTTGACAGCTTCCCTTCAAAAGGGACTTTCCCAGCTCCTTGTGCTGCTTACGGGCACACATGAAAATACTTAGATTTTCATAGGCTGAAAACCTCTGTCCCCTATTAATGGCTGAGGGAAATGAGGCTGATGTAAAACATCAAATTCACAAGACTGTTGTTCTTAAATCCTACTATTTGTGGTCGCAGGGAGCCATTAAATTCATGCCCAGAAGGTTCACCAAAGCAGTGCTGACTTTCTTTGTCTCCCAACTAATTTGTTTAATACGGCCACGGTTGCTCGTAGCTTTTGTAGGAGCAGCATAATGGGATTAACCAGCCTGAGACTGCGTTCATATCTGATACCGAAATCTCTGCGGGAAGCTTTGAAAGCCTCGCAGCTTTGTTGCTCTTCTAGAGGGGCTGTGCTGGCAAAGCCAAGAGTTGTTCCTGATGTTGTAGATTTGGTTGCTGGGATGGTGGAGGAGCTGAGTTTCCATCTGGCAAAGCCAAGAGTTGTTCCTGACATTGTAGATTTGGTTTCTGGGATGGTGGAGGAGATGAGCTTCTACCTGGCAAAGCCAGGAGTTGTTCCTGATGTTGTAGATCTGCTTGCTGGGATGGTGGAGGAGATGAGCTTCTACCTGGCAAAGCCAGGAGTTGTTCCTGATGTTGTAGATCTGCTTGCTGGGATGGTGGAGGAGCTGAGCTTCAGTCTGTAGCCTTGGAGGCAGTGTGATTTTCAAGCAGCAGAGGAGGGGGGCTGAGGCTGCTGCGCGGGGCGTTGGGTGTTGGAAAGACAACCCCCTCTCCTTCCCCCACTGTGCTCTGAAGAGGGAAGCAGGTTTCATAGGGAGATAATTATGCTGCTGGAAAAACCACTGTGACAGCTCCTGGCACCACGAGTGCAGTCGTTGTGGGGGAAAAAGCCACGGTAGGCATACCAGTTCCTTCCATTTTCCTCCCAGTTAGGCATGGTGGGTACGCACAGTGCTGTCCCAAAGCGTTCGCTCCTTCCCTTCTTGCCTTTGCTTCCTCCTCTTGCTTCAGGCTACAGGGCTTGAATGGTGACCCACCACCCAGTAGGGTGTTCCCAGTCTCGCAGCCCGTAGCCAGGCTGGGGAATGCAGATTTCCCCCGCTTATGAACCGGCTTGATTCCTTCTGAGTGCACAATTCTGAAGCTTTTTCTCAAAAACAAAACAAAAATGGGAACTGTGTGGAAAAAACACCACAAAAAATGAAACCAAAGTGAGAACTGTGCATAATATGAGTTAAAAAACCCACCCGAACAAGCCCAACCCCGCAGCTTGGTGTTAATGATGAAGCAGGGCTGCGCTCCTGGGTGTTCTTCACCCAGTGCTTCCAGTAAGGGGGAGATGTTAATGGGTGGGGTGCGGATGTGGTGGGAATTTGCCCCAGTCTCCCCGTTAGATCTCTCTCTGCACCCACACAGCATCGGGCCCCTTCTCTTTGAGGTGCGGATCTGCTCTTTAACGGCTTTCCCCCAGCTTCCCAGCGGTGCCTCTGCAGCTGGTGGTTGCTCTCCAGTTCTGGGCCCTGCTTAGCTTGGTGGAGACGTTGCTCTTTGGCTTGTGCACAGGGCTTGTTGGCTGCTCGTAGGTGTAAAGCCGCTTCGCTCCACCTCTCGATGTCTGTTCAGCACTGCAGACACTCGAGTCACACAAGCCCCTTTCCTCCAGCAAACACCTCCAGTTTGAGATACACTCTCCCTTTCAAGGCTGGACCACACATGGAACTTCTCAGGAACAGCTGCTCGCAAACAGTTCCAGATGTGGCCAGCCCCGGAACGTAGCGTTACGGTCTGTGCTGAGCCTGTTTATGCCAACCTGTTCCCATCCCTTTCATTGCTTTTTAAGCTCTCTGCTGATGTAAAATAGAATTTCTAGGGACTAGAAGAGCACAAAAGTCACGCACAAAAACGGGAACTGCTTGTACTCGGTGCTCGGTCCTTCTCCCCATTTGGGGCTGGCAAATGGAAGGGGCGTCGCTGCCATCGTGAGCGTCCCTCTGACAAGAGCTGGAGGGTGTGCGGGCTCTGCAGAGCTGTCGGGTGTGCAGAAGGCTTTTCTTTGCTGCTCAGGACCTTCAGGAGAGAATTTTAGCCCCGTGAGAACTGGTTACTCTGTTAGGTCTCGGCTCAGAAGTGCCAGTATGAAGCGGTGAGGGAACGTCTGAACTGCTCAGCCACGAGGCTCGGTGGACACAAAGATTTCCCTTCAAGGACTATTGAATTCGGTTCCTTGGTTGTGATTTTCCTTATTCCTTCTTTCTTTTTTCTTTTCCTGCTGAGGAAATGTCAGAGCAAAGGTAATTATAAATACTCTAAATCATTTTCAGACCAGTCAGTGTGCAGTTGGGGACCAATGGACCACCTCTTTGACCACGATTACACAGCAAAAAGCCAGGAAGGGCACCAGAGAAAGAGCAGGGCTGGAATTGCTTGAACCCTCTTGGCTGCTCGAGGCAGCGTCTGCGTAGCTGTGCCAGCTGGAATCTGGCTGCTCCTCAGAGCTGGCACCTGAGGGTGAGTTCTGTCAAAGTACGTGATGTTGGAGCATCCTGAAGGGTTTGTTTGCAGACAGGAAAGTATCAGTGAAGACTTGGCTTGCCAGGGTGGAGGGAAAGCACTGTCAACGTCTCTCTGCACAAGCCTTTCAAACTGGCTGCCTTGAAGGTGAGGCTGGTGTGGGTTCTAAAAGCCATGATGAGTTAATCCAGGCCAGAACCCCCCCTGGAAAGTATTCCTGTGTCTGTTGGTTCCCCAGTTTGTGGAATTTCAGTGCTACTGCGAACGGTAAACTAATTCTCTGGGCTTTGGTTGGTTCTTTCATACCTTGTACATTATCGTGGCAGAAATGCAGAGAAAATAGTAGTTTATTCTCAGTTACGTGTTTCCTTTTGTGTTCAGCCCTGGGATCTGTGTACAGCAACAGCACGAGCAGGCGTTGGTCACAGACTAAATGAGGAAGGGGCAAGTGTCTGTAGTATCACAAGGTAAACAATAACATTTTTTCCTGGTTTTATTCCTTCACAACTGCTTTTACCGGCAGATCTGACTTGAGTCGTGAGTTTGTTTGTAGCATCGTTTGGTGTCCTAACTCAGCAGACTGAAATTTCATAAGTTTGTGGTTGATTTTGGGAATCATTTGGTTAGAACATCTTGGGCCTGTCACACGCAGAGGCTTTTAACTTCTCCGCTTGTCGATGTTGTGTTTCTTTGCCCTGTGCCAGAGCACGTGATCACAGAATCACTCAGGTTGGGAAAGCCCCTTGGGATCATCACCTCCAACCATTAACCCTGCTCTGCAAGTTCACCCCTAGACCATGTCCCCCAACACCACATCCAAGCGCTGACCTCGTACGTGATGTGTTTCCCTTTGAGGAGTGGGAGGAGTGAAGAGTAACGTGTGGTCCGGAGTTTCCTCGCAGCCCCGTGCTTGAACAGAGTGAGCAGAACACCGAATTTAGAGAGACCAGAACAAAATCACCAGGGATTTCTCCAACATGACGAAAGGATTTCTCCATCTGTTCAATTCTTGCCTCTCTTTCCAGCTTCTTCCAGCCCTTCACCTCTCACACTCCATGATGATACCTTCTCCTAGTGCTGGCTTGAGCAGCTTTATACCCACGGCGATGGCTTTTGCCAGCCTTTGCTTTCTGATGGGGATCGCTGCCTGAATTTGTCACCAAAAGGCTCATTTTAAAGAAACGCTGATTTACTAAGAGCAGCTTTTCATCTGCAGCATGAGCGACCCCTCAAGCATTGAAAACACAGCAGTCAAGTTGCTGAAAAATCTTAAGATTTACTTGAAAAATTAGGCCTTTTATTGTGTGCTTTGATTATTATTTTTCTTCTAGGTTGAGTTTTTAAGTGCAAGATGGGTCACGTCGTTCCTCTTGCCTCTGCAAGCTGATTGAATCATTGCAGTGAAAGTTGGGACTCTTTCTGAGAATATTGCTTCCCAGTTTGGCTCCTCCATGACTAGAGGATGTTTATGCAGATCCTCTAAGTCCTTATGGTTGGTCTGGCCACAAAAATACTTCCCCATTTCTCTTCAGCACCTTGAAAAACACCAGGGCAGGTACTTTCTCTGCACGTGCGTGTATAAATGCGCACACACGTTGTGTATTTTGAAATGATCTTTGTGCATCACGTGGAAATCCCCTGGAACACCATTTCAGCTTCAGAGCGCCTCATGGATTTCATGGCCTCCAGCTCCACAGCAGTGACAAGATGTTCCTCTCCCTGCTGCCACAGACCCGGAGAAGGAGATTCCCTATCTGATTACAGCCCACACTGTATGGACACAGGATACGGCGTTGGTAACAAATACCCACTGAGATGTAAGAACGCTGCTCAGCACCAGCTGCTGCCCACAAAGGCTTTCTAATCAATACCTGGACTCTTTCTGACTCAAGATGGGCCTCTCTACAGGGAAGTATTTGCCAAATCCTCAGTGGCTGATGAAAGACCAGAAGGTAATTTCTTTTTTACCTGTTCTCTTGTGTATACACAATGTTTTCCTGGTGCCTGCTGAGGAAGAACTATCATCAGGGAGCCTGGATGCACAAAGGTGGAAAGACTTGTAGGACAGACCTTCTGACTGCTCTTCACTGGGAACAGGGACTTGTGCAACTCCTGAGTAAAAGTATGATGTGGTATCACATGGAGTTTTGAGGACAGTACCTCTCGGGCAACATACCCTGGTGTTACCTGCTGTTGAAAACAAACAAACGAAGAGCTGGCTGGTTGACTCCGGCCTAAAAGAGACAACCAACGTTTCACGCTCAGGGCTGCTGCTGTCTGCTCCTGCTTGTCTGGAAATGCTGGGACTCGTATGAGACGATAGCATGTGGTGGAACTGCAGGATGCACACTGTCCCAGGATGTGGCTCTCTAAAATGAGTCCAAAAAGTTACAGAAAACAGGCTGGTTGTTAAATAATACTGCCTCGAAGCTGCAGTGTCGTGAGAGGGCCTCGGGTTAATGCACCAGATGTGACTTTCTGGAGAATAGATTTATTTTGACCCTGCCATGTTAATGAAAGGCAAGAAGTTGCAGGAATCTGGCACTTCTCCTGTGCTCCCTGTACTGCGAGGAGGAGAATGCCAAGCACAGGAGAGGAAAAAGGTACGGGCAGGGGCGTGGCAGGGGGAACTGCTGGGTAGAGGCTGTGCTGGCTGTGCACTGCCCAGCATCTCCCTCTTCACTCTCCGGGGATGTGCCAGCCCCTTGGACTGCCAGCTGCCAGGGTCCCGGGTCAGGGCAGCCCCGCTAGACCTGGGACAGTCGCTCTCTGTTAACCCCCCTCCCTCCCCAGTGGGGAAGGGGAAGGGGATAAGGGAGAGAGACTCAGCCAGTAGAGAAGGGAACTGGGACAGCCTGAATGACAATGGAAATAATAGTCATAAAAATGGCATAGATACAAACCCAGTATCTACATAAATACGAATAGATACAAACCCAGTACTGAACCCAACCCCTGACTTCCTTCCTTCCCCTCCTTGATGGCACTTACATCACTGACACCACTGATGCTGAGGAGCAGCACTGGGAAATCCCAGACTGGGCCCAGTGGCAGATGGGAGATGTGTTCAGGAGCTGGATTCGAGGACTGGACTCGGGACACACAGATCAGGATGGAAGGCAGAATGGACAGAGACTTCCTGGGACGCCATCCAAGGGAGAAACCAGAAGAGGACCCGAGCTGAGCAAAGCCAAGCCAGGCGAGACCCTCCCGATCCCTCGGCTTTACACCGATCGTGCCGTACGTGGGATGGGATCCCGTGCCGGCCAGGTTGGGGTCCCCTGTCCTGGCCGCCCCTCCTGCAGGTGCCACCTTTGACTTTCTGCACCCCCAGCGTGGTGGCCAAGCCCCAGGAGTGGCCTCGGGCTGCACCCCAGCCCTGGGTACCGACTGTGCCCATGGGGGTTCTCCCTGCTGGGAGCAGCCCCTGCCTGTGCCAACCGCTGCTGCTGCAGCCGGGGCAGCGGGGAGAACAGCTGAGCTGAGAAGTTACAGCACTCCCCAGAATTGGTGCTGTTCTCACCCAAACCAGGACAGCAGGTCACGTGTGGGGAGCTCCACCAGAGCTGAGATCCTGGTAGGGCAGCTTTCCGAGAGCTGCCTTTGTTTGGGGTTGTGAAGGTGGTTTAGGATCACTCATCGGGTTGTGGCAATGCTGGTCCGGAGGGAGCACGGTCCCGTGTGTGGCAAACAAGAAATACTGGTTTGGGAAATAACTTTCATCATCTCCAGTGCTGTTTGAACAGGGGAAATATTGAAATAGGAACTGCAGGTGCTTACTGTTTGTTATGTGCCTGTTCCTGATAATGACTTTACCTTTGCATGTGAATTGCTTAAAAGTTGTGATAAAACTATCTTTGGAAAAATATGTATTAGGAACTTGAAGGAAGCCAGTAGCTGAAGAGTTTAATGTATAGGACATACACCTGTGGGCATCATTTCTGACCAGGCAAAGCACACTTGCTTTTGCTGATAGCTTTAACAAGTGATTCCTACACCTACTACTATCCCACCTTGTCTCTCAAACATCCTGTCCCAAACCTGCCCCAAACATTCCCCTTTCCCAGCTCTCCTAAAATACCCTCTAAGTTTAGTTAAAACAAGCAGCATCCATTGGCATTTGACATAGAATCAGAGAATGGTCAGGGTTGGAAGGGACCTCAAAGCTCATCCCGTTCCAACCCCCCTGCCATGGCAGGGACCCCTCCCACTAGAGCAGGTTGCTCACAGCCCCAGCCAGCCTGGGCTGAAACACTTCCAAGGATGGGGCTTCCACCCCCTCTCTGGGCAGCCTGGTCCAGTGTCTCACCAGCCTCATGGGGAAGAAATTCTTCCTCCTGTCCATCCTGAATCGACCTCTCTCTAGTTTTAATCCATCTCTCCAGTCCTATCACTGCCCAACAGTGCAAAAAGTCCCTCCCCAGCTTTCTTGCTTCTGGTGCTAAGTATAAGCTGAGCTGGAAGGGAAAAGATGTGCACCAAGAGGTACCTTTTGTCACTCTCCTGAACCACAGAGCTTAAGAAAAATGATTAATTTTTTTTTTTTTAATTATTACTTCTATGGTCACCTTGAGCGTGCTGAAAGAACCGAGTTGAACCTTCCAGCTCCTTGTGCAGCAGTGAGTGTGTGCTGGAAGGGTGGTGGGAAAGAAGGCATCAGAGTGGAGAAAGGGGTGGGTTCGATGGTCTCCAGCACTGGTTCTGCCCGCGGTGCTTTACGTGCGTGGGAACAACCGGCCTGGCGGTTTGGGCAAGGGAGAAAGGGGGAAGTGTGGCGGTGTGAGCGCGGCCTGGTAGGAAGCTTCACGCGCAGGCGCCTTTTGTGTGGTGTCTCCTGTTCCACCCCGTGTGTTTGATCGTTCGAGTGTGCTGGGGAAAGAAACCGATGGTTACCTGCTGCTGCGTTAGGGACAGAATGGGAATGGAAGCTGGTGCCAGTCTCCCTCCGAGCAGGGAGAGGGCGGTTGGTCTGGACCATTTCAGTGAGCTCCTGCGTCTCTGGGAGGGCAAAACCTGCCGAGAGGGAGGGAGCCTGGCTTGGGCTGTCACGGGGAATCGAGGCTCGCGCGGTGAAGCGCCCGCCGGCGTCGGGCTGCGGACGAAACCAGAGATGCAGGTCACCAAGCTGTGATCCTTTGGGATGTCACCGGCCTCGTTCTGCCCGAGAGCAGAGCGAGGAGCCTGGCTCAGGGATGAGCCTTGTCAGGAAACGAGAGCGCTTCAGCTTCCCTGTCTGACAGAAAGGTTTCTAAAGCCCAACAAGTGGCAAGAGGAAATCCGTGTCCTGCTCAAAACCACGGCTCCAAAGCCTAATTCCAGTTTCCTTGCAGCTTTTCTCTCAGGTCAGGCTGGAGGGTAATTCCGTATGTATTAATAATAATAATATTATCTTATATATAATAAATAAGTACTTTGGTGTTCTGAATATCTCTCTGAAGGGGCCTTAGCTTCTCTGGCAAACTGGCAGTTCAGGGCTGGTTTGTCTCCATATTTTTTCTCCTTTTTTGCGGGGGTTGTTTTAGTTTTTCAGAATCTTCATTTTTCCCTCTCTCCCTCGAGGTGCTTTTTGCCCTCTTCCCAGGTATTTAATGATGGTGACAGTCTCGGGTTTGTGGCCGTTCCAGCCTGGGAGCCTTTCAGAAATGCAGTCAGGCTGCTCTGTTCCCTGGAACGTGGATTAAATCTCCTAATTTGATTCATTTGGTCGCTATATTCTTACCTTTCTTTTATCTTATCACGTTCTCTCTTTCTGCCGGGTTATTCATGGCACACTGAAAAGTCCCTTTTGCAGGTGTCAGCTCTAAAATCATCATGATTATCACGAGGAGGGAGGGTGAATAAAAAGCTCGAGGAGCAGTTTACTGGGCACTGAAATTAATGTGCACTGGTTTCAACAATATCTCATTTCCTCAGGCAGCCTAATAGCCCGGTCACTTCATTCTCCTGCCTTTCCACACAAGTGCCAACATAATAGAAATGCTTTCATTTTCAAGGGCTACCCTTCGGGTGCTTGAGACAAATGCTTTCAAAAGCTGAGCCGCTCTTTTCTGTGGTGGGTTTTTTTTAGGTTTGGTTTTTTTTTTCCTCAACTGAAGAAGCTATAAATCTGTTCATCACCTGCCCTGGTAGGTCAGCACGTTGTGCCTGCAACCCTGTTTAAGGTCCTGAAAATCATCAAGTGGTGTGTTCTCACTGGTGGGTACTTTACCAAATCACTGAGCCTTTATTTGTCTATTTGTTTTCCCAAGAGGCCATTTCATTATTGACAGCATGAGTCAGGACAATTACAAGGTTGCAGTGAAATATCCCAGCTTCTGATGTGATGCAATATGACCTGGAAGGAGATGTTACCTTAGTCATACTGCAAAAAACCCAACCAATTAACACACAGTTTGCTGGGCCAGACGCATGTCTACTGGTTGTCTCTTCCCAGTACCTTCTCGCCCGCAGTGTCCATCCTTGTGCAGGGAGTGCCTGGCAAGGAGAGCTGTGCTTCTGCTGCCTTGACAGAGTTAAAGGTGTGTTGTGCAGGGTCGTGTTTGATGGCGAGAGGGGTGGTCTGAAGGAACGAAGGAGTTCTTTAGGAAAAAGTTCTTCTCTCTGATGCTGGTGAGATGCTGGAAGAGGTTGCCCAGGGCAGCTGTGGATGCTCCATCCCTGGATGTGTTCAAGCCCAGGCTGGATGGGGTTTTGAGGGACCTGCTCTAGTGGGAGGTGTCCCTGCCCGTGGCAGCAGGGATGGAGTGAGGTGATCTTTGTGGTCACTTCCAACCCAAACCATTCTATGATTCTACACAAGGAGGCAGACAGGACTCTTGAGTTCTATTCCAGGCTTCAGCACTGAGACTTCTTGCGTGTTGTTGACACCATTTTTTAAGTAAGGCTAAGAAAAAGAGCTACTGTCACAGGAACGTTGTGAATTAATTGTAAAGAGCTGTGTGGCTCAAGGGTAAAATTTACCTCAGGGCAAATTTTTCTTTCATTCCTGTTGGTGTTTTGAAACAGGATGGAAAGGTGGATTTCATGGCTGTGTGTACTTCTCAGCAGGATTGTCCTTGGTTTTTAACTTCCCTTCCCAAGCCCTTGAATCATAAGAATTCTGCCCAAGGCACTGGGGAGCTGTGGATGTTGACCCAGGTGTCAGGACAATGTTGTGATTCTCTTCGCTTGAACTTCTGGTTTTAACTTCTTTTGACGCAGCAGCCCAGGGTCCATCTCGATCCCTCGTCTCCAGCCGCACGGCCAGCCAAGGACTCGTGTTTTCCCGGGCTGGCCATAAAGCCCCAGCCTGCCAGGCCCTGCAGGCTTTCATTTTTCCCGTGCTGGGAAGGACAGCGTCTCGTGTTAGCTGGGCAGGGGGGCGTGATGGCAAACGGAAGCGTGTAGCACATCCTTCTTGGGACCATCGTCTGCCCAGGCAGATGTTCTGGCTCCTCCCTGCCTTTACAGTTCCCGCTGCAGCCAGAGGAGTTCTGCAGGCAGGTCCCCTCACGGAGAAGGGCTTGGCATCGCTCGCCTCTTTATTCCCTCGGTGCGGGAGCAGAGCGGCGGAGGTGCCGAGTTAGGGCGGTGGAGCCAGGCCAGGGGAGATGGAAGCTCAAAGCCTCCCTCTTTGTGGTTTTTTTTTTTCCTTCATGATTTGGTTCACGAGTGAAGAATGCTAGAAAGGAGTTCCTGAGCTACTTATTTATTTAGTTAGTTATTTAGCCTTCCCAAGCATGTCAGCATCTGCTTCTGTTTCAGTGAACTTCCCGCCGGGGTTGAGCCAGGCAGCTCCCCGGGTGCCCGGGAGCTTCTCCTGGGTCAGAGCCTCAGCGGTAATTCGGGAGGGCTGGGGGCTGAGGAGTTCTTGCAAAGCTCCTTGCAGAAAGGCTTTGCAAAGGGCAGGATGAGCGCGAGGCTGCGATCAGGCCTCGTCCTCCTGCTTGGCTGATGTGGTCTGTGTTGGAACAGCTCCCATTTCAGCTCGCCAGCCGTGGAGAGCTCTTGGGGCACGGAGAGAGCTGGTCTGTAAAGGAGAGCTCTTGGGGCACAGAGAGAGCTGGTCTGTAAAGGAGAGCTCTTGGGGCACAGAGAGAGCTGGTCTGTAAAGGAGAGCTCTGGGGCACAGAGAGAGCTGGTCTGTAAAGGTTGCCAAGTCAGATGGGAGCTTAAATTTCAGGCGGGTTTCTCAGGAGGAGGACAGAGGAGGTGCAGAAATGCCTTGGCATCTTTCTGGAGACGGGAGTGCTTTGCCACATTCCTTCCCGAGACGTGCTGGGTTCCCCAGGCAAGCCATCTCCTCCTGCTCCCTGGCTCTCCTGCCCCAGCTTCCTCCCGTAGCCGTGCCTGCCGGGGCAGCAGGGGTTAAAGCCAGCTCAGCTTCCTGCTGCCCTGCTCGCTCAGGTGGAGCTGCAAGGGCAAGAAAGAACCCATGGGCAGGAAACAACTTCAGGCACAGAAGGAGGCAGCAGAATCCCAGGCTGGGAACTCTTCTCGTTGCTCTATATTTTACTCTTTTAATGCCATTTCTTATGGAGAAGACTTTCCTATCTACTGCTAGAGGGTTTTTTTTTTTCCTATTTTATTTTTTTTTCCCTGCTGAGTCATTGCACAACCCAACAGTCATTTGTGTGGTGCTTCCTGGAGCCTCGCATCGCCTGGCGCTACCTTCCTCCTCTCCTCCTACCTTTCTCCTCTCGGCTGCCAGAGCTGCAGCCGCCCAGCGCTCCAGCCCGGATGGTCCCGCGGTGCCCCTCTCTGAGCAGGGTGAGTGAGGCATGTGCTGGTGGGAAGCAGGATTTCTCCTGTGCTCACCAAGCTGTTATTCCTGTGACGATGGGAACATTTTACAGTTATTCCTTTTCCTTACCCAGCCGGCCAAGGCAGATTTGTGGTCTTGTGATTGAGGGGACTAAAAAAACCCCACCTCGTTTGCTTTTGCTTTTCCATACATTCCAGTGCTGGCATCTGCTCAGGGAATTAAACCCCTCCCGTAGTTTCCATCCTTTAGAATGCATTGGAGCGCTCCTCTTCCTGGATTGTTGTTGTAATGTCTTTTCAATCTTGATTTGGCTGTGAATATCTAGTTCACATTTTTTCCTCTTCCCTTACCCCCCCATCATCCTTCTGCCTTTAAAATTGGGTTGGTATTTCAGGGACTTTCTTGGCCTGCCAGATATAAATGAAAGGGGTTTACTAAAGCCAGCCAACTGCAAAGCGGTGCAGTCAATGCCCTTGTTTTAAAGGGTGAAAATCCCTGGTTAGCAGGTGTTTTGGTCAGGGTTTTTTTCCCAGTTTTAAAATGTCCTTGTCCTCAGTCACAGGTTGGCTCTGTAGCGCTTGTGTTTTGTTGCTCTGAGTTTGATTTTCAAATGCAAAATAAAAGATACATGACACTTCCCCCCCCAAAGTGTTTGCATTTCAGATGCTTCCCTCCTAATTAATTAAACCCAACAACAACCAACAAAGGTAGTCGTGTCGTGTCCCCCCCCCCCCCGAGCTGTGGTGTTCCCAAAGGATCTGGGTGATGTGGCATGATGAAGCATTGCAGCACCCTCAGCACCTCAGCTCCAGCCTCTGCAAAGATGAACATCCAGCTTCTCTTCACCCCTTCTGGAGAGACTCAGGCTGGCATCAGGGCGGCATCTCGGAAGCTCTCTGGGGAGCACGTGCAGGTCTTGCTCATCCCTTGCAAAGCTGCATCCCAGTGAGGGTGAGCTAAACTGGTGCTGGGGCTGAGCGAGGCATTCCCAGCCCTCGTGGGTCTTTCTCTGCGTAGCTTCTTGTTCTTCTCTCCCCCCTCCCTTCCTTTTGTGAGAGAAGTTCAGAAGGCAGCGGGGAAAGGAGAAGGGCAGGTATTGCACGAAACCTTTGTGGTCAGAGCGCGGTTGGGAAACAGATGATTTCAGTGCTCTCCCAAGCCTGTGCAACTGTGGTTTCTGAGAGAGTGCCCCAAACACCTCTTGGTAAGGCAGGCTGGACTCTTGTTCTCCTTTGCATCAGGTTAGGACATTTTGGGGCCAGGGTTGGGTGGTACCCTCTAGTCTGCACAGGATGCTGTTCTTCTCCACCAGTCTTGGTGTATTGGTTTTGTCCTTCAGGCCCTGAAAAAAGTATTTCATATTTATGTGGCTTAGGGTAGAAGAGGGGGAAGTTGCTATTGGCTTGCTAGGGGAGGTTCAGGTTGGAGCTGAGGAACAATTTCTTCCTGGAAAGGGTTGTCCAGGGCTGTGCCAGGCTGCCCAGGGCAGTGGTGGAGTCCCCATGTTCCCTGGAGGATGTGGTGCTGAAGGACACAGTTTAGTGGTGACTTCTCAGTGCTGCTGGGCCGGATGGATGTGGTGATCTTTAAGGTCTCTTCCAACCAGAAAGTTCTGTGATTTTAAAAGCTGTGCTAGTGTGAATGGAACGGTGACCCTGAACCTCTTTCCTACCTCCTGGACAAGTTACTTGAGCTGGCAGTTACTTTTGGTTATAGGAAAAGGTTGGAGGTGTTCTCTTTGCCCATCTCTTGTCTCCTTGGATGTAGATAATCCACGCTTTGACGTTTTCTAGTCTCCTGGCAGATCCCAGTACAGCATTTAGCATAACTGGGGGCACTGGGCACTAGACTTACTATCAGAAGTCCTCATAGTGGTCACACATGGTATTTCTGTCTTGTGCTCCTGTGAGTAGCCTTTAGAGTCGGTGTTTTTTCCTTTCTGATGGACCATCTCTCTGTCTCTCCTGCGAAAAGGAAAACGAAATCTAAATGAGGCTGGAGCCTCAGCTAATTGCTCTTTCTTTGTCTCTGTGACAGCAGGAAGCGGAGCAGTGGGGTTTGCATTCAGAGCAGACACCCCTGCAGCTCAAACGCTTCTGTCCCCAAACCCCAGGTCTGGCTGTTAAAGGTGAAAATCATGGGGCAGCAGCGGTGGGGAGCTGCACCCTGGGGGACTCAAGGCAAGGGAGATGGATCGGTGGGGGACTCGAGGCAAGGGAGATGGATCGGTGGGGGACTCGAGGCAAGGGAGATGGATCGGTGGGGGACTCGAGGCAAGGGAGATGGATCGGTGGGCAGCCTTGTCCTGCGCAGTCCTCTCCTTGCCCAGGATTGTGTTCGCCTGGGGAACCGGGTGCTCTTTCACTTAATTCCAGTTACCTGCTCGGGAGGAATAACTGTCAGGAGATATGTTAGGAGTGATTTCTAGATGTGGAAGGGGCTGAGCAGGCTCCTCTTTGCTGTCGACACCATGGCAAGGGGGCTCAGGTAGATGGATGGTGTTGTGAATCTGATGCTGGGGCCACCAGTTGTTTCAAACCAGTTATTTAAGTCAGGGTAGCTGGTGTTGGTCTTTATTTATTTGCTTATCTTTCATTATTTGTTCATCAGGTTCTGGTGTCCCAGAGTTCATGTCCATGCTCTTCCTTGTGCCTATAAACTTGCAAGGCCATGTCTGGATGG
>JANVCC010000064.1:155223-192914 GCA_025345505.1 Todiramphus chloris collaris
CCCTGCTGGGTCAGGGGGGTTGGACTGGTCCATCTCCAGAGCTCCCTTCCCACACCCACAGCTCTATGATTTCTTCCCACAGCCAGGCTGTGCAAACCAGTCCATCCACAGCCAATTTTGGGGGGTACTGGAGAGATGGAGAGTGTGGCTTTAGGTAGGTGACTGGCTCCATGTAAATGTTTTAGTTGGAGAAAGGATTTCCCTGCTCAGCAGCTCGCTGACCGGGCAAGTTTCAGATGTTGCTTCCCGTTATGAACAGTTGTCACGTAAGGGCACACGAGGCTCATTGTAACTGAGTAGTTGATTTCTCTTGATCATTCCATGTGCTGAAAGCATCATTTTTCCTGTGTGAGGAAAGATCACATTCACCATGGCTTGTGTTGGCACGGAGCTACGGACAAACAGGTGAATGTCCTTGGATGGAGGTGTAGGTCATTCCGTATGGTTTTAGGGCACACTTTGATCTCTGCTGCATCTGGATTAGCTGGAAACAGATGGGGTTTATTACTGCATTTGCTGGGCAGTGGGGAAGGCAGGAGATGAAGGGCTGGCCCAAAGTGTAGTCTGAAATAAGACAAACAAACCCAGAGATTGCAGTGGATGTGCAGGGAACAGGCTTGAGGAAGAGCTCGGTGAGAAGGTGCCTGTCTTGCTGTCATTTCATAGAATCACAGACTGGCTGTCATTTCATAGAATCACTGACTGGTTTGGGTGGGAAGGGACCTCTCAAGGTCACCCAGTCCAACCCCAGCAGGGAGCAGGGCCATCTGCAGCTAGAGCAGGGTGCTCAGAGCCCCGGGCAGCCTCCCCTGCAGTGGTGCTGAGCACACGCACTCGGCTGGCTCCAGCTCGGCACCCAGCAGCTCTCCGCGTGGGTGAGGAGCAGGAGTGGCAGGGGGCTGGGGTGCAGCTCCTTCGGACCATGCCTGGGGGAGGGATGCACCAAGGCAGGATGTTCTGCTGCCGCTGGCCCGGAAGGGTTCTTTTGGTGCTGGGGCCCAGGTGTAGACATCTCAGCGGAGCAGGAAGGGCAGGGGCAGCTCTCCTTTCCCATCTCCTCTACCTGCTTTTAGCGGGTGATTAGTTGTAAAGGAGACATTTGTACCCTTTTCCCTAGAGGCAATTTTTTTAATACTTTTATATTTGTTCCCAAATCAAACAGAAGAAACCCAAGCCAGGGCTCAGTGATTCTGATTGCTCAGTGATTTCCTAATTCCTCTTGTTATACTGGTCAAAAGTGATAAGAGAAACCTGTTCCTGAGGAATTTTATTATTTTTTTTTATTGACTCTTACTATGTTTTCCTGAAAGAAAATGCCAAGCTCCTACTAAAACAACGTCTTTTATGTGCTGCCAAATGAAAGAGCAGGTTTGTTCAGTAGTACGTGTGTGCAAAAGCATGAGGACTCTCTGATTATTTGTGTAGAGATTTTTAATGACTAAGAACACGTCGCTGAGCTCGTAAAAGCTGAATATTCCAAGAACTCAATTCTTTTCATAAGGTGGTTGAAGAAATTCCACTTATGCAAAACCTTCATGCAAGTTATTACAGCCCAGTTCAACCAAGATGTTCCAACCCCTTGCAGGGCGTGAAGGACAGATCCCTGTACTGCTGTGCTTTGGGGTGCACGTTGCTGAGCTGAGACACAGAAGCCAACCAAGAAGCAGTAAATGGAGCTGCCCAAGAGACAGCAGAAGAGCAGAATAAAAAGAAGGTGGCTCTGTTGACCCCCAGTTCCTATTTGTTGCCTTCAGAGAGGCTTTACTGAAGGTGGTTTCTGGTTGATCTTAGTGTACCTACGGAACCGTGCTTTAAAGAAAAGAACCAGTAATGGGTTTTGTTTCCTAGCTTGGTGTTGGCTTCTCCTACCCCAGCGTCCCTCCCTGACCCCTGGATGGAAGCATCTCTTCAGTGGGAACTGTTTGACACCTTGAAGGCACTTCCAACCTGATCAGTGGTGCCAAGGTTCTGCTGGTGGAAGAAGACGGGTCCTGAGGAGACAGGCTGCCTGTTGTGCCTGGAGATACCTTTTGGCTGCAGTGGGAACCGTGCTACCCAGAGGCGCCCCTTTGCCCACACGTTTTCAGCTCCACGTGGTCTGATCTTCATGTGACTTTTCCTTGGCAGCTCAGAAAACGGGGATGAAATTTTCTTACAGATGAATAAACAAGCTGTGTATTTTGGAGTCTGAAAAGTTAGTTAGACCCTTGGCTTAACTGCCTGCACTGTAACTTGTGTTTAGCCTGTCCAGAGAGTTGGAACAGGGCAAGAAACCAGTGTATTAATTAATTGGCCTTCTCTGCTTCCCTCTGTAAATTACCAGGGGAAGGACTGACCTGGACGCTGGCATTAAACAAAATGAACCAAGTGATAACTGCTGGTTTTAGTGCTTCCTATTTTACATTTAAAACCACTTTTCGAGTGTCATGTATTCCTGATTATGTCTTTAAATATATTATTGTTCAGTGCCTGCTGACCCAGACTAGCAGTTTCTCAGACCCTTGCAGACCCACCCACCCCAAGCTGAAAAGAACTGATCTCAACATTTCAAACTGGGCGATAAATGCATCCCGCCAAGCACGGGACGGTTGGGTTCACGTTGTGCTTGCTAGCATTTGAACGGCGTTGTTTCATTTGAAGCACTCTTCTATCCTAATATATTGGTCCTCTATTAATTTTTCTTCTGCAGTGGCTTCTCGAACAATTGAATTTTAGCTCCCTGGCTACAGACTTGCCATCAGAAGTAGCAATTACAGCTTTCAATCGATCAAAGTAAACCACTTAGTTAGCCCAGGTTTTCATTTTGTGGTCAAGGATTGAATACAGCCCCTTTCCCAGCTGTTTATTTATCAGGTATGCTTGTAGCCGAGGTCTTTTCTGTCTTCCTGCTGTACAATCCTTGAGACAGAACCTCAGAACCGGGGTTTATGGAACACAGATGGACATAATGTCATCAGTGAGGTGTTGACAGGGCTGATTTAAAACATGGGAAATTAAATCCTCTTTGAGGTCAGCACTGTCAGCCTTCAGTTCCCATCTCTGGTTTCATTTTTCCTGGGGCTCTGGAGCTATCTCTGCTTTCCATGTTGCATGATTATTTTCTTCCTTTCCACTGTATTAGTTTGAATTTCATGGACGTAGAGTTTACTTGGAAGAATGGGTTGGGGGAGGGCATGTGCGTTCTGGGGCTTTTCCATCTCTCTCATAACAGTTCCTTTTTTTTTTTTTCCTTTCCTTTTTTTTCTTTTTTTTTTTTATGTTGTTTTTTTTCTCTTTCACTGTGTGTAGTGTAAGTTTGAGGTCAGGAAAGAAGATTTCCATTTCTTATCCAAGTGTTGATAAGCTTTGGACCAAATCTCAAGTTCTTCTTTCCTCATTTTCCTACCTTTCCCTGTGATGACAGGGGCCAACTTGTAAGATGAGAAGAGTTGCCTTGGTAGCGCTGTCACATTTGGATGGTGACCTCCCCAGTTCTTTATCTCTTTAATTTGTAGCATTGTGACTCCTCATCTTGATCAGGTTATTTTTAAACCCCCTAAAGCAGAGTTTCCAAGGTTTCTCTGTCAATTGGCTGTTGGCTTATCTTCCCATGCTGGGATTCACAGAATCCAAGTAGGAGCTGGCAGTGCCCTCTGGAGCTGATCTGGTGCCACCCCCTGCTCCATCCAGCAGGGGCACCCAGAGCAGGGGCCCAGCAGCGCAGGGTCCAGCCGGGGTGGGAATCTCTCCAGACAAGGAGACTCCACAGCCTCTCTGGGCAGCCTGGCACAGCCTCCCACACCCTCACACCAAAGAACTTGCTCCTCCTGCTCAGGGGGAACCTCCTGGGTTCCAGTTGGTGCCCGCTGCCCCTTGTCCTGGCGCTGGGCACCCCTGAGCAGAGTCTGGCCCCAGGCTCTTGCCCCCCGGGGCCCTTTAGCTCTTGCTCAGCATTGGTCAGCTCCCCTCTCAGGCTGCTCTTCTCCAGCTGCACAGCCCCAGGGCTCTCAGCCTGGCCCCAGCACAGAGATGCTCCAGCCCCTCAGCAGCTTCCCAGCCTCTGCTGGGCTCTCTCCAGTGGTTCCCTGCCTCTCTTGAACTGGGGAGACCAGAACTGGACCCAGTACTCCTGAGGTGGCCTCACTGGGGCAGAGTAGAGGGGGAGGGGAACCTCCCTTGACCTGCTGCCCACACTCTTCTCCATGCACCCCTGGAGACCCTTGGCCTCTTGGACTGGAAGTTACAGGATTGAATCCTGGAAAGCCTTTTCTTGCTTACAGGGGGATGCTGCACCCAGGCTGTTCTGCTGTGCCCTGAGAGGGCGATAAGCTCAGTATTCCTCCGAGGTCTCTTCACGGTGGCTCACCTGTAGTGAAGTCCCAAAGCCCAAAATAACCACAGATCTCTTTTTTTTTCTTTTTTTAACTAAACATGATGTGCTGGTGCCCGGCAGCACTGCTGCTGCCTCCAGGACTCGCAGTGCTGGTCCCATTGCTCTCTGCCCTCTCTGCTGTTGTCATCTTTCTTAGGCAGCATCTGCCAACCTGAAGAGTGGCTGTGGAAGACAAGCAAGGTTGGGAGGAGTGAGGAAGATGAGCCGAGTGGAGGTAGTTCCCTGTGCCTTGCCTTGCAAGCAACGCAAAGTTTGTTCCCCTTTAGTGCCCTGGTACAGATTGTGTCATCTTGGCCTCTTGTGCAAATTGGTGTGTGCACAAACCCCAGTTTTTATCAGAGTGTTTGCAGCTCATTGGTTTTCAGTGTAGATTTGTGTCAGCACGGGCCTTGGTTAAATGTGTGGCTTTGGGTAGGGTTTAGATCTGCAAAATCCACTTTCTGTGGAGCTCCAAATCCTCTTGAATCGTTGGTCCTGTAGGGCAGAGCTTTTGTATGGGCTGAGAAATCTCCAGGCACAACAAAAGCGCCATATAAATAATAAATAAACTAATAAATTAGTTATCATCTGCTCTCACCTCCCAGACTGAAGTCAGAAAGCAAAGGGGTTGGGGGGAAAAGCAGCGAGGAAAATCCCTGGGGGGGGAGCACAGCCTAAAGATCACGCCTGGCATTTAATTTAAAACGTACATACCCGGGCCAAGATGAGTATCTGTCAAGCAGATAATTATCTTCTCTGATACGAGGAGCCTGACATTCAAAAGGCTTCAGCACGTGGAGGCTTTCAAACCATCAGGCACCTCTGAAGGTAATTTGTCAACCGCCTCCTGGCCTCCCAGAGGAGAAGCATTAATCTGCCTGTCATCAGCAACTAGACGGCATCAAAGGCCATGACAGTTGTGTTGCTGCTGCTGCTGTGGGCTACCAGCACGTGCCAGAGAACCTAAATCAGGGAACAAACGCGTCACGGGAATCTCACAATATTTTTACAGTGTCTGTCCTTTCTCTTCCTCAGTTTAATTTCATGAGCTCTTCCCACAAACCCACATTTTCTGGGTTTTTTTCTCCCTTGTGCAGACAGAAGGGTGGAAACACATCAAGGTTGTGGATGTGGGACTTCTTCAAACCCACGAGGAAAATTGCCTAGTGGGAGTAGTGTTTAATAGTCACAATATTACACATGAACAGTAAGTGTAAAGCTTGTGGACGTCAGGGTGGCTATGGACGTCAGGGTGGCTGTGGGCATCAAGGTGGCTGTGGACGTCAGGGTGGCTGTGGACGTCAGGGTGGCTATGGACGTCAGGGTGGCTATGGACATCAAGGTGACTGTGAGTTTACTCGTTCTACAAAGCACCCATTCTTCCCTTCTGTAGGTGCTTTCTGCTTTGTGAGGTGTTTCAAGAGGCTCCGTAGCATGTGCAGAAAGGACTTGACTCTCGGCACCGGAGGAGCCCAGTCAGGAGCAAGCAGTGGGATGTTTTCATTCCTGCTAAGCAGATACTGAAATATCATCAGTGATGGGACCAGCAGATGGGATTGGAGAAGAGGGCAAAGGGCACTAGGTGTTTCCTGGATATAATAGTGTCACATACAAATGTACAAGCTCTGGCTTGGAATTCATCAACCTGACTGGGCAGGGAAGTTTAAAGAAGGGGTGTGAATGTGGGGCGGGCCTTTTGTTAAATGTCCTGTAAACGTTTGTTCCAGTACATTTGATTCTCAGTTTACAATGGAGAAGTTTACAATGAATTCATCTGCAGAGACATTGCTCAGTGGCCTCTGGACAGCGAGGACTTTCTTAGCAGCCCAGCGCCAGGTTTCCTCGCTGGGTGTTCAGAGCTGCGAGGCTGCCGAAGAAGTGGCGTTTGGGGTATGATTGTGTTTCCCTTCTTGGGGCTGGCACGAGATTTTGCCACGGTGAATTTCCAGCTGTCTGGGACACCCGTGACATAGCCAAACCCAAGCAGCTTCCTGAATGTGGCCGTGAATAGTTACCAGCTCTGTGTGTCAGTGTTTTGTGGAAGTGCGAGTGGGGCTTTAGGTGGTTTCCGCACCCGTGGAAAAGAATCCGTGGCAAACCCAAGATAATTCGTTGTCTTACAGCTTGATGTGTGTGGTGAAGGACACGTATGGATCTTGTGCTCTGTTAGGACTATGAGCCAGCAATGTGCCCTCGTGGCCAAGAAGGCCAGTGGCACCCCATGAGAACTGTCCCAGGCTGCCCAGAGAGGGGGTGGCAGCCCCATCCTTGGAAGTGTTCAAGCCCAGGCTGGCTGGGGCTGTGAGCAACCTGCTCTAGTGGGAGCGGTCCCTGCCCATGGCAGGGGGTTGGAACTGGGTGATCTTTAAGGTCCCTTCCAACCCTGACCATTCTATAATTTTATAATCCTGGGGTGGATGAGAAGGGGTGTGGGTAGTAGGTGCAGAGAGGTTCTCCTCCCATTCTGCTTGGCCTGGTGAGACCACAGCTGGAATATCGTGTCCAGTTCTGGACCCCTCAGGTCAAGGACAGGGAACTGCTCCAAAGAATCCAGCGCAGAGCCACGAAGGTGATGAGGGGAGTGGAGCATCTCCCTGCTGAGGAAAGGCTGAGGGAGCTGGGGCTCTTTACCTTGGAGGAGGCTGAGGGGTGACCTCAGTAATGGTTATAAACATGTAAAAGGTGAGTGTCAGGAGGATGGAGCCAGGCTCTGCTCAGGATGTCCAATGACAGGACAGGGGGCAATGGGTACAAGCTGGAGCATGGGAGGCTCCATGTAAACATAACGGGAGACTTTTTCACTGTGAGGGTGGCAGAACTGGCCCAGGCTGCCCAGGGGGGTTCTCTGGAGACATTCCAAACCCACCTAGATACGTTCCTGTGTGACCTGCTCTAGGGGATCCTGCTCTGGCAGGGGGGTTGGACTGGATGATTTTTCTAGGTCCCTTCCAACACCGAACACTCAGTGATTCCGTGTGCTATTATTTGCTCTCTGAATTAAACTAACGTCAAATAGCTACAATACACATGCATGTAAAAGCACACACACATGATTATACCTATGGAAAATACTCCAAGCTTGATTTGGGGTAAGGCCAGGAAAGAAAATGGCAATGCTGACAACAGGATTGTTGCAAGTAGCTGCTTTTCCTTCTCCTCTTCCCCCCCCTTTCTGGCCCTGCTCCTGCCTGCATTTCAGTGCTGCTAATTCATAAGGTTATTTTCCTTCATCCTGGCCAAGGGCAGGGAGGAAAAAGCCACTACACTTAATATATAAGGGACTAATATTACCTGTAGCATCTTCCTCCTCCCCTGGCCTCTCGTCTTGGGTGGCGTGGAATTAAATAGCTGCTATTAAAGATTAATAAGGGCTCCCAGATGGTTATCAAGTGTTTATAGTTGTGCTGGAGAGAAAATCTTCAGTAGCATTTCCAATATTTTCATAGCACTCTGACAAAGTATTTATTTTCCATCAGCTGTAGTGTATCTCACGAAGTCTGGCAAATGCCTGTTTGAAATGTACAGCTTTACACACAGAGCTTTTCTTATTTTCAAAGTCCAGAACCCCTTTAACAGGAAGAATCATAGGACTGCGCTTCAGGATCGCAGCGGGAAGGGTTTGGGAAGAGTTGATCCTGGAGCTTTAGAGATGGCATCAAACAATGTAAGTAAATAGATGGGAGTGTAGGAAAAAGGAGCGGGTGCTGTGACACCCGATTTGTCTGCTCTGAAGGGACAGATCCAGGACATGGGCCTGATGCCCAAGGTTTTTATCAAATAGAAGAGATGTTTCTCTGCACCCGGTCTGGTGGCCGCAGCCGGCACCGGCAGTGGAAGCACAGAGTCTGTGTAATACATTTTATAATCTTAATTACACATCTCTGCCCTCTCCTCTTGTTTTATGGGTTCTGTGGTAAATTTTGTAGAAAATAATGCCTGCCTTAATAAAGCTAAATAGCCAGCCAGGGACCTGGCGGGAATGCAGGTCAGTACTTTGGAGGGGAGCGTGCTCAAATCTTGGGGCTGTCACCTACCTGCTGGCAGGAGGAGTTGTGTCCCTGGGCAGCCCTCTGGTACTGACACCACTTCAGTCATTCAGCAGATTTCCTTCTGGAAAGGAAAGCAAATTTCTGAATGGAAATCCAAGAGGAACTGCCTTGCGCCTGTGGAGTTGTGCAGTAATTTCACTCTGTAATCCAGAGCGCTGAGGAAGGTGTAAATTCCGTCTCACTGGTTTCACGTCTTACCCCGGAGACCACGCGTGTCTTGGAAAGCTGGTTGTTTGAAGGGGGGAGTAGAAAGGTGCGTCTTGGTCTCGTCACTCGGCCTTTCATTCCTGTGGAATGACTTAAGCTGCTGTGAGCTGGTTGGGTTAGAATCTTTCTGTGCAGCTGCAGTAGTGCCAAACCCAAACACGCCAGAATATTGAGGAAAGCTCTATACTGAGCTTTATTTTTTTTTTTCTTTTCTTTTTTCTTTCTTTTTTTTTTTTTTCCAGAATTAGGGAGGGAAGGAAAAAACAAACAAGCAAACCCAGATTTTTTTTACCTTGTGAAAAACGGGCCAAATCTTCTCCCTCTTGATGTGCAAAACAAAAGACGAGAAAGAGCTGCCGGTCCCAGCAAGACACACTCAGCTTTACCAAAAAGCAGTTCTTCTGGAGGCAGAGGTGCGAGTCCCCCCCCTGAACTGGCATCGTGCCTCTACCTTCTACATTATGCTATTTTCATGCAGACTTTTTGTCAGATATATGTGGCTCTCACCACGTAGGCACTGTTTTTCTTGCCTCATTGGGGACGGCTGACTTTGAGAGGGGAGGGCACGTGGAATCATTTAGCAGCGTGAGCCAGAGGGATTAGGACTTTGGGGTTCTGAGGCCCATGTTTCTCTGGGATGTGTTTTATACTGAAGCAGAAACGTGATCACTGAGCTAGCTATAAAATTATAAGGGATATAAGTTTGTAACCCAGCCATGCTATTTGGTGTTCATTGCTTCATTCTTAATGCTTTCACAGAATGGCTTTGGTTGGAAGAGACCTTCAAGATGAGCTAGTCCAACCTTCAACCCAGTCTCTGAGCAGCAGGGCCACACGCCATTTAAATGCCCCCAGGGCTGGCAACTCCACCACTGCCCTGGGCAGACCATTCCAGTGTTTGCCAACCCTTTCAGTGAAGAAATGTTTCCTAATATCCAGCCTAAACCTGCCCTGGTGCAGCTTGCATCTGCTCCCTCTGGTCCTGTCACACCAGGGAGAAGAGCCTGTCCCCCTCCTCTCTCCAGCCTCCTTTCAGGTAGTTGTAGTTTGGCCCAGCCCCTTGGTGACAGACGGCACGTGGGGATTTTGGAAGCTCAGCTTTTGCTCTGAGTTTTCTGAACTGATTTTCAGCACCCCTGGCTTTGTCAGGCGGTCCATGGATCAGCGTAGGCCACGTGGAGTGAAACCAGCCCCGCTCTTGTGTCCGCCTGCATGCAGAGCGGTTCCCCGGAATGGATCAACGGTGCCCTTAACGAAATAAACCCCTGCCTGGCTCTCCTGTTTGGTGGGGCCAGCATGGATCGTTTCTGCCTTTCAGCAGGCTCTGCCATGATCCCCGCACGGGCACGTTTACATGGCCCACAAGTGCCCTGTAAACCAGCTCTGGGGCTGTAGCACCAGAGCCCTCACAGGGATGGTCCGAGGAGCTTTTAGAAATACTTGGAGCATTTTGATTTTGAGCCTCTGCCCAGGCTTGGAATACACTTCACAGGGGGTTTGAAATATGGCTCCTTACCTGATGAATCACAGAATCACTGAGGCTGGACAAGCCCTCTGAGATCAAGCCCAGTCCATGACCCAACGCCACCACATTGGCCAGACCATGGCACTCAGTGCCACATCCAGCCTTCCTTTAAACACCTCCAGGGACGGTGACTCCACCACCTCCCTGGGCAGCCCATTCCAGTGTCTGATCACCCTCTGTCAGGAATCTGCCTGATACCCAACCCAACCCTCCCCTGGCACAGCTCCAGGCCATGGCCTCTCCTCCTGTCCCTGGTTGCCTGGGAGCAGAGCCCGACCCCCCCTGCCTACAGCCTCCCTTCAGGGAGCTGGAGAGAGGGACATTGGCCCCCTTGAGTCTCCTCCAGGCTGAGCAACCTCAGCTCCCTGAGCCTCTCCTCTTCAGACTTTCCCTCCCGTCCCTTCCCAGCCTCGCTCTCTCCTCTGGCCCCGCTCCAGCAGCTCAGTGCCCTTCTGGCAGCGAGGGGCCCAGAGCTGTGCCCGGTGCTGGAGGGGAGGCCTCCCCAGTGCTGAGTGCAGGGGGAGAATCCCAGCCCTGCTCCTGCTGGCCACACCATTCCTGATACAAGCCAGGATGCCACTGACCTACCCGGCCCCCTGAGCACACTGCTGGCTCCCGTTAACTGGTTGTCACCCAGCACTCCCAGTCTCTCTCCAGCCTCCCCTCCCCCAGCCTGCAGCGCTGCCTGGGGTTACTGTGGCCAAAGGGCAGGACCCTGCGCTTGGTCCTCTTGAACCTCACCCCGTTGGCCTCGGCCCTCGCCCCAGGCTGGGCAGGTCCCTCTGCAGCGCCCGCCTGCCCTCCGGCAGATCGACCCTCCCAGTCTGGTGCCACCTGCGAGGTTACTGAGGGTGGGCTCAATCCCCACATCCAGCACATCAGTAAAGGTGCTGCCGAGGACTGGGCCCAGTACTGATCCCGGGGTGCACCCCTGGTCACCCTTCACTCTCTGGGCCCGGCCACCCAGGCAGTTCTGAACCCAGCAGAGAAGGGAGCACCCGCCCAAGCCGTGGGCCGCCAGCTTTTCCAGGAGGGTGCGGGGGAGACTCTGTCCAAGGCTTTGCTGAAGTCAGGGTACCCCACACCCACCGCCTCCCCTCACCCCCTGGGCAGGTCACCCAGTCAGAGAAGGAGATGAGACTGGGCAGGCAGGACCTTCCTTTCCCAAACCCCTGTTGGCCAGGCCTGGTTGCCTGGTTGTCGCTCTGTGCTGGGTGATGGCACTCAGGATGAACAGCTCCGTGACCTTGCCAGGCACCGAGGTCAGGCTGGCAGGCCTGTAGTTCCCCAGATCCTCCTCCTGGCCCTTCCTGGGGATGGGAGTCACAGTGGCCAACCTCCAGTCACCTGGGACCTCCCCAGTTAGCCAGGACCGGTGAGAAATGATGGAGAGAAGCTTAGCCAGTTCTTCACCAGCTCCCTCAGCACCCTAGGGTGAATCCCAGCCGGACCCATGGCCTTGTTGGGATCTAAGTGGCACAGCAGGTCACTAACTACTTCCCCCTGGATTACAGGGATATTCTGCTCCCCATCCCCACTTGCCCTGAAGATATCTAGTCCTTTTGTTAAAGAACAAGGCAAAGAGAGTGTTCAAACACCTCAGCCTTCTCCTGCCTTCTCCTGTGTCTCCCCCTCATCCAGTAAGGAGGGGAGGTTTTCCCTGACCCTCCCTTTGTTATTGATGTATTTATAAAAGCATTTTTGTACTATCCTTAACAGAGATGGCCAGATTAAGTTCTAGCTGAGGTTTTGCATCTCTAATTCTCTTCCTACATGACCGTACAATATCCTTGAACGCTTCCTGATTCACTTGACCCTTTTTCCAAAGTTGAGACATTTTTTTGTTTCTGAGTTCCTGCAAAAGCTCCCTGCTCACCCAGCCCGGTCTCTTCCCCTCCAGCTCATTCTCCAGCACACAGGGACAGCTCCTGAGCCTCCAGAACTTCATTCTTAAAGTCAGCCCGACCTTCCTGTGCCCCTTTGTTTCTGAGGGCTGCTTCCTAAGGGACTCTCCAAACCAGCGTCCTGTAGAGACCAGAGTCAGCCCTCCGAGAGTCCAAGGTGGAGGTTTCACCAACCCCCCTCCCAACCTCCCCAAGAACTGAAAACTCCATCGTTTTGTGATCACTGCTCCCCAGTCGACCTCCAACGGTGACTTCTCCAGCAAGTCCTTCTCTGTTCACAAGCAGTGGGTCGAGGAGGGCACCTTCCCTGGTTGGCTCCCTTACCAACTGCAGCAGGAAGTTCTCTCCCCTGCACTCCAGGCACCTCGTGGGCTGTTCTCCCTCTGCTCTATTGTACTTCCAACAGAAGGCCGGGAGGCTGGAGTCCCCCATGAGAAGAAGGGGTAGTGATCTTGAAATCTCTAACTGCTTATAAAAAATTTCCTCTGTGTCCCTATGCTGGTTGGGTGGTCTGTAACAGACTCCCACCACCCTATCAGCCCTGTTGGCCTTCCCCTGATCCTTACCCACAGAGACTCAGTGCTCTCATCACCCACGGTCCTTTGCAGGCATTCATATGGCTCCCTAACATAGAGGTCCACGCCACCTCCTCTTCTTCCTCGTCTGTCCCTTCTGAAAAGTTGGTAGCCCTTGATGCCAGCACTCCACCAGTGCGAGCCATCCCACCGGGTTTCCGTAATGGCAGCTAGGTCATAGTTCTGCTGCTGCACAGTGGCCTCCAGCTCCTCCTGCTTCCTGCCCATGCTGCCTGCGTTGCTGTGTGAACATTGCAGGGAGAGAGTCAAGTACATAGCTTTCAGCCTTGAGAGGTGGTGGACCCTCTGGCCATCCAAGACACCTATATACTGCCCCCCCAGTGCTGGGTTACTACACCCAGGGTTCTCACTGGCAAGGCCAGTACCAATCCCTTCCTCCTTCAGAAGTAGTTTGAAGCCTTGTCAGTGAGCCCCACCAACTCACTTGCAAGGATTCTTTTCCCCTTGTTGGACAGATGAACCCCATCTGTCTCCAGCAGACCTGGTGCCATGAAAACTTCCCTGTGGTTAAAGAAACCAAGGTTCTGTTGGTGGCAGCAACCCTCAAACCATGTGTTGATCTCATGGGTTTTCCTTCTTCCTTTAGCATCTCCCCCTGTCACTGGAGGGGTTGAAGAGAACACCACCTGTACTCCGGAGCCCTCAAGCAATCTCCCCAAGGCCCTGAAGTCTTTTTTAATTGCTCTTAGACTCTTCTTCATGATTTCATCACTCCCAGTCTGCATAGCCAGCAATGGTCTGTTGGCTGGTCAGCAGGTCGAGGGACGTTCTCCTTCCCCTCTACTCAGCGCTGGTGAGGCCCCACCTGGAATACTGTGTCCAGTTCTGGGCACCCCAGTTCTAGAAGGACAGAGAGCTACTGGAGAGAGTCCAGCACAGGGCCACCAAGATTGTTAACGGAGTGGAGCATCTCCCTTGTGAGGAGAGGCTGAGAGAGCTGGGGCTCTTCAGCCTGGAGAAGAGGAGGCTGAGGGGGCACCTCGTTAATGTCTATCCATATGTTAAGGGCGAGTGTCAGGAGGATGGAGCCAGACTCTTCTCAATGTCATCCAATGTTAGGACAAGAGGCAATGGGAGTGAGTTGGAGCACAAGAGGTTTAGGGTAAACTTAAGGAAAAACTTTTCCACAGTGAGGGTGACGGAGCCTGGACCGGGCTGCCCAGGGGGTTGTGGAGTCTCCTGCTCTGGAGACGTTCAAACCCCTCCTGGACACCTTCCTGTGTGACTTGGTCTGGGTGACCCTGCTCTGGCAGGGGGTTGGACTGGATGATCTTTCTAGGTCCCTTCCAACCCCTAACATTCTATGATTCTATGATTCTGTGACCAGACTGGGGAATTTCTTGGCAACGTCCCTAATCTGTGCTCCAGGTAGGCAGCAGACCTCCCTGTGCACAGCCCTGGCCTAGGTGTGGGCCCCCCAGTTCCCCTGGGAAGGCAATCCCCTACAACTATCACTGTCCTGCTTTTTTTCTTGGTTGCACTAGTCCGAAGCCTTGGGGCTGGCTGACAGGGCCTGAGCAACTGCGTGGGTGGACTTTCCTCTCCTTCCTCCTCTCTGATCCTCAGTTTCTAGAGCCCTGGACCTGCTGTGCATGGACAGCTGGTAAGACTGAGAAGATCAGGAGAGGGCTCTCCTGCCCCTCCAGGGGAGGACCTGCCCCCGCTCCCCCCCATCTGTTAGGTCTCCTTCTTTGCCTGGTTTTTCTGGATGCCGAGAAGAAATGGAATCCTCTGCTTTGCTTATTTGCTTGGGTGGTAGAAGGATTTTTTTGGAAATGGACTGAGAACGACTCGTCTGAGTTTGATAGACTGGTTTGGGTTGGACGGGACCTCCAAGGCCATCCAGTCCTGCCCCCCTGCACTGAGCAGGGACATCTCTCTGTGTTTTAAGCCTTGCAGATCATGCGGTGGTTAAGCAAAACAGTCCATGGATTGGTTAGGACACGCAGATTTCTCTCCACCAGATTTACACTCTTGTCCTGCTCACATTGTGAGGAAGTAAGAGGAACTGTGAAGTCTCAAAGATTTCTGGGTCTATAGGGGTGTTTATACTGTGATATAAGCCACCTACCCGAGCACCATGACAGAGAGTGTGTGTGTAAGATTGCCTGGAAACTGTCACTGAGCATCTCTCCTCTCTCTCCTTCTCCCCAGAATGATGAAGTCCTCTGTACACGCAGAAGAAGATGACTTTGTGCCAGAGCTTCAGAGGAGCATCCATCCCCGAGAGAGGCCAGACTGGGAGGAGACTCTCAGCGCTATGGTAAAACACCTTGTTGCATCTTCTGCTCACATTATTTCCAGTTCTGAACAATCTCTTCTTCTGTTCCACTTGCAGACTGATTTATATTCCACGACTTTCAGGTTTTTAAATGGATTCTGTAGCGCAAGGCCAATATACTTCCCTTCCTCTGGCAGTTTGTCAAGGAGAGAGGGAGAAGGAGCTCTGATAATGCTTCTGCCCCATTAATATGTGCCCCAGAGCGGGTCTGGCAACCAATTAAAAGGTCCACAATGTCACAACGATTTCCACTCTGCATTAACCTCTTTTTCAGCAAGACTTCTGAATGCGGAGGGAACTTGTTGTGAAAGCGTGCTCTTTGGAGCGTGGAAGAGGAAGGTTTTAGCAGAACGCTGGCTGAGCCGCCAGGAACAAAAGCTCAGCCTGCGAGCTATCCGGCTGTCGGGGGGAGCAGAGCAGCCGCTGCCGTGGCTCTGCTGCTTCCGGGAGGCACGAGCGGGCAGTGGGTCACCAACGCTGCGTTACCTCGAGGTGTTCCTTTGGTTTCTCCAGCAGTGAGTAAAGTACCTGCAGTTCCGCTGAGTCCCCAGCTCCCCCCAGCATTCGCTGAGCCTGGCGAGGTCCCGCGTCACTTTATTAGCAGCCGGAGAGGGGGTTCTGGTGAGGTGGCTTTGCGAAGCTGTCGCACCCCGCGGAACCTTGGCCTGCCTTCTTGCAGCGCAGCAGTGTCTGGAGGTTGGATCTTGCCTGTTGGTTCCAGGTTTTCTAGACTGCATCATTAGCATAGAGAGCTGAAGAGCAAATTGGACCTGTTGGAGCAGGTCCAGAGGAGGCCACAAGGATGATCAGAGGGGTAGAACTCCTCTCCTACGAGGACAGATTGAGAGAGTTGGGGGTGTTCAGCCTGGAGAAGAGAAGGCTTCAGGGAGACCTTACTGCAGCCTTCCAGTGTCTGAAGGAGGCTACGAGAAAGCTGGGGAGGGACTTTTTACAAGGGCTTGTAGTGACAGGACAAGTGGTAACGGCTTCACACTGGAAGAGGAGAGATTTAAATGAGAAATGAGGAAAAAGTTCTTCACTCTGAAGGTGGTGAGACACTGGAACAAGATGCCAAGGGCAGCTGTGGGTGCTCCATCACTGGAGGTGTTCAAGCCCAGGCTGGCTGGGGCTCTGAGCAAGCTGCTCTAGTGGGAGGTGTCCCTGCCTGTGGTAGGGGGGTTGGAATGAGATGGTCTTTAAGGTCCCTTCCAACCCCAACCATTCTGTTGTTCTGTGATAGCTGCTTTCTGTGACAGACCTTAGCTAAGGGGAAGATCTGAGTATTCCAGAACCGCAGTGTGTGCCTGAGGGACAGGCAGTCCAGCAGCACGGCCAAGGTCAGTTACTATGAGGTGGCACCAGTGACCAGTTTTCCCTCTTACTGCATTGGGTGGCTGTTGTTGGGCTTCAGCCTGGAAAAAGCTGTTTGTCCTCTGCTGCTGGGCTGCCACCAGCACCGTGGGCGGCACCACGAGAGATGGGCTAAAACAGAAGAGGCAGATTTCATCTCCTGGATGGGGCCAAGGGTGTTCATTGCAGTGGATTATTTGAACTTTAAAGCAACATTAACACCCAGCTAGGCCATGTGAATTACATTTTGGATTAGCAGATCTTTATGCAACCTTCAGAAGATGTGTAGGTGATAAAATCCCTATGAGCCAGGTACTTATTTTCATTTTAAACAGGGGCACATAGAGAAGTGCTGTGTTTTACTCTTTTAAAAGCATCATCAAATCCTATACGATACAATTTTCAAGCCAAAAACCAAAAACCCAACCCAAAACACAGTGGTTTTTATCTACTGGTATTTTCTGTGCTTATCTCTCCTCTGGACCCCGCTCCTGATGATGACTTTCTGCAGTTGTCACCTCCTCAGCATGGTGGGCTTTTCTCCGCGTTTCCCTCCTCTCCGACTTGGTGTGAGCACTTCCCACTGGTGCTGCCTGCTCTGGCTGGTGTTCCTCAGCTGCCAGTGCAGGCTCCCGGAGTTCTGAACACCCTGGAGCCAGGAGTACTGTGTAAATCACTGCCTGAACCTCAAGGTGTGTCTCAGGAACACGAGTCTAAAGCGGCATCTCCGCCTGTGCCACAAGTTAGCTGGCATATTTCATTTGTTACTGTGTTTCTCCCTGCCCTTGATTCACAGCGAAGGAAAGATTCACCTCCTCGGGCTTGATGCTTTCCCTGTTGTGCTCAGGCCCAGTGTGCCGTTCATTCACTTTTTAGGACGTCTCCTCTCGCACAGCTCTACTTTTTTTTTTTCTTTTTTTTTTACCTCCGGTTGGAAAAGCCCCTTGGGATCATCGTCTCCAACTATCAGCCCTACTCTACAAGCTCACCCCTAGACCATGTCCCCCAACACCACATCCAAGCGATGTTTAAACACATCCAGGGATGGGGACTCAACCCCCTCCCTGGGCAGCCCATTCCAATCTCTCACCACCCTTTCCGTGAAGAATTTTTCCCTAGTGTCCAGTCCAAACCTCCCTTGTTTCAGCTTGAGGCCGTTCCCTCTGGTTCTGTCCCTAATCACCTGAGAGCAGAGCCCAGCACCAGCCTCTCTGCACTGTCCTTTCAGGGAGCTGTAGAGAGTGATGAGGGTTCCCCTCAGCCTCCTCTTCCTCAAACTAAACAGCCCCAGCTCCTTCAAACGCTCCTCACATGATCTCTTCTCCAGTCCCTTGCCCAGCTTCGTTGCCTCCTCTGCCCCCGCTCCAGCCCCTCGAGATCTCTCTTGTCCTGAGGTGCTGAAAGCATCTGCGCTGAAGATACAGACCCTCAGCGGACCCGGTGGCTAGAAAAAAGAAAAAAAAGAAATTCTGAGGATGAAAGCCAAGCAAATTCACATCTGGGATTTGCTGCCCAGTGGTTTGGTGTGATACGAAGCACAGGGCTGCCCGTGAAGCTACTGAACCTGTATTTATAACGGCTGGGGTTTGTGCTTTACAGCCTTGCTTTGACCCTGGGGTTCTCTCACTACATGGGAGATGGCAGAAAAGCCTCACTTTGCTCGTGGTCACTGTGTTGAGTGCATCAAATTTCCACTTGCAGCCTCTGGCTCAGGTCTGGGCAGAGGGTAGCATTTCCAAGATGTCAATGCTGTTCAGCACTGTCTCTGTTCTCTGGTTAACCACTGCGTCTACTACATGATGTCTTCCTCAGCATTTTAAGCCTGAGATTTCTTTTTTCCTTCATCTCTTCCTTCATTTAGCATTTGTAGCTGCCTCTGCTTTTGCCTTTCCCCAGAGCATGCTCGGTCCGTGGTGTCTGGGTTTCTCTCCGTGCCACGGTACGTGTCATTCTGGGGTGATAGCTCAGCCCCAGGCTTCAGGTTGTGCTGCTGTCACTTACAGTGAATTTTGCCTTCTGGCAGGTGAGCAAATTCTGCGAGTGGTGACTCTGTGGAGAGCTTGGGAGGTTCCAGCACAGCCAGCAGACGATGCTTCTGCCTTTGTCTCTTGAACTTTGCCTTAGTACAAGATTTTGTACTTTGGGAAGAGACCATTTCTGCATTCACAGTCAGGTGAACATCTACAAGCCCTCCCTGCTCTCCCTCCCCCTTTTACCCACAGTGTATTTCAAAATGCTGATTATTCATTTAAGTGCTTTGGTTCCAGAGCTTTTTTTTTAAAGGAAATAAAGTAGAAGCCTTTCAAAATGCATAGAGGTTGAACGTTCTCCTGTACTGTAAACATAAGGCAGGGCAGAAACTCATTGCTTTTAATATTTCTGTCATGGCCAGTTTATCCTGGGCACCTGACTAGCTGTCAGCCTTTGCTTGATACTGCTTTTACCACCTTCATTACGTGTATGAGTTGCACTTCCACCTTTTTTTCTTCCTTGTGGTTTGTCCAAAAGGCAAGTGATTCTTGTCATGAAGACCTGGTTTGTTTGGGTGCTTCTCCTGGTTCTTGAAACGTCATGGTTGTTACAAAACCCCAGGCTGTAGATGGAGAGAACCAGGCTGAAGGAGAAGCAGTGCTCAGACAGCCAGACTTCAGAGGACTTGGATCCTGAGACAGCCTCCTGAGCACTCCTCAAGGACTCTCCTATTTTGTATTCCCCTCCCGACTCACGTTCAGCACTTTCAGAATGCGGTCACCTCAGCGGGATCATTTTCCTCGCTGCCTCAAGCTCCTGTTCCCTCTGCTCCTGCTGGGAGACCTTCACACCGGCCGGTTTCCCTTCCTCTGCTCCACTTGGAAAACACGGTTGGTGATGTGACTTTTTGTCAGCTTCAGAATTCCAGGGGCGTGGAGAGCCGCGTTTGAGCCGAGCGGTGTCGCAGGGCATGGCTTCCCCAACGTCTCTCTGAGCTAGTTAGGTTGTTTAAAGGGAAGGGGGCATCTTTTCCTTCTGATGCCTTGCAGAGTGCTCGGTTCCTGTGTTGTAAGAAATGAAGGTAGGGAAGAGCCTTTACAGTGAAGTTGTGACACAGGCCTAGAGAGCAGCTGCCCTCAGCCTGTCAGTCACTTCACCTTCAATTGATACTTGTACTTAATGTTATGTTTGCCTTATGCCACTGACCATCTGACTTCCTCTCAGCACCTTGCTGTGAGTTCACTAAGTTGAGATGGTTGAAGAGCAGTGTGCCAACAGCTGCTCAGCCCAGACAGGCTCTGCCCCTCCTGCCTTTTCCATACATTGGTCTTAACTTTGTGGGAACACAGAATTAATCACTGAGCTGCTTTGGTTGGAAGAGCCCTTTCAGACCATGGAGTCCAACCCTTCCCCCAGCGCTGCCAGGGCACCACTGACCCATGGCCCTCAGCACCACAGCTCCATGGGGGCTTGGAAACCCTTCCAGGGATCACGGGGACTCCACCACTGCCCTGGGCAGCCTGGCACAGCCCTGGGGAACCCTTTCCAGGAAGAAATTGTTCCTCAGCTCCAACCTGAACCTCCCCTGGGGCAACTTGGGGTTGTTTCCTCTTGTCCTGTCCCTTGGGAGCAGAGCCTGACCCCCCTGGCTCCAGGCTCCTGTCAGGAGCTGTCAGAGCCAGAAGGTCTCCCCTCAGCCTCCTTTGCTCCAGGCTCAACAAGCCCAGGGCCCTCAGCCGCTCCTCAGCAGCCTCCTGCTCCAGCCCCTTCCCCAGCTCCGTTGCCCTTCTCTGGCCACGCTCCAGCCCCTCACTGTCCTTCTTATCCATATCATCATTTTCCCCTATGTGGGTGGAATTTTCTTTAGGAAAAATAGAAGCCTATGAATGTCGTAGAAAGGCAACAGGGTTGGACCCAGTCCTGTGAGGTGCCTGAAATAATCTTCATTCTTACACCGGGTCAGATGGATTCTGAGATCTGCAGTGTTTTCAGCGTTTGCTACTAGGGAAGGTAAAGGTCCATGGCTTGTGAAGGTAATAAAGGCTTTTTAATGAGCCCTCAGTATATTGCTCTGTTAAATCTGTGATGTGAGTGAGGAGAAAACTATTTTTAAATGCAGTTTATAAAAGTGTGCACAGATTAGTGAATTGTAAAGGTTTAAAGAAAGATTTCTTTCTCCTTACTGCAGGATTTTGTTTCTCATTCTTTGTAGAGCACTTAGCCTGGTGCTGCCCCAGATCTTGGTCATGATTCTGCACGAATACACAAAAAAATAGGAGTATGTAGGGTTTCTTTTAAATTCTTGCTGGCTGGTTGGGTTTTTTTAATTCAAAAACCATTATGAACGTTTCTGGTTGTGTCAGTCCTGACCCAAGCTAACAGGATTACTGTGGCAAAATAGGAAGAACAAGGGAGTGTGGTAAATCCGCTCGCTTGGCCCTGTCAAGTGCGGTTATTTCCCCCTAAAAACCCAAGATGTTTTACTGAGATGCTCTGCTTTTACTGAGATGCTCTGCTTTTACTGAGATGTTCTGGTTTTACTGAGATGTTCTCATTTCAGAATCTGACATTTATGGATATAATCCCCTTTAATGTGTAAAAATGGAGATTCTTTTAGTTTTTGATTCCCGTGGCTCAGCTGGGGGCACGCATGCGAGCCAACAGCAGCGCTTCACAGCCAGGTACCTGGTTCTGAGCTGTCAGTGGCTGTGCAGGCAGCTCTGCTAGACTAATGAGAGCTAACGAGGGGATGGAGATGTGCTTTCAGGTGGTGTGGGCACCGTAGACAAGTGTTCTGTGCCGCACGCCAAGCAGACGTTGAGCTGCGACAATACCTTGATCAAAACGGCGTGGTCTGGCGTTGCACCAGCGACTCACACTGCATCTCCAAGTCCCTAACTTGTTTTCCTTGGTTTTGCTGCATGAATCAAGTATGTGGTCGTTCCCCCTGCCTCGTTAAGCTTTTGGCAGAGGTGTTCTGGTGCCACGCACGGTTCTTTCTGTCCCTCTTGGTTAGAGTCATTTTTATTTCCCAGTCTAACTCCCAGCTTGTCCCGGAGAACCTTTGGAAACGGGGACAAGCGCTGAATTGGTGCCTTGGCTTCCATTCAACTTTGCCAATTAAACAAGTTCAATGAAACTGGAAGGGATACTGTGTTTTTGGCAGCTACTGTTAATTTATAGCCGTTGTTTTGGTTTTCACTGGCGACATAGGAGGGGTTGTTTCTAGATACGTTTCCTGTCTTTACAGGTCTTGTAGCACGGCATTGATCCAGGACAAGGAAAGCATCATATTCCAGATTTCTGTTCTGGAATCTGTGTGCGTGCAATGTTTAGCAAAGGAGGAGTGATTCTGAATTTTCACGCTGGGGCTGGATCGGTGAAGTTTGTTGTTCCTCGTGGTCAGCAGTTTTAACGTGCCCTCATTCTGCTTTGTGTGTACCTGTTTGAAAGCCAACCTGCTGCACGTCAGTGAGAGGCTGAGCGAGATGGTTGGGTTGTGTATTTACACACCAACACTCACAGCCCTTCTCTGGTCGTAGGGATAATGGTGATTTCCCCAGCACAGAGATGCTCCAGCCCCTCAGCAGCATCCCAGCCCCTGCTGGACTCTCTCCAGGAGTTCCCTGTCTCTCTTGAACTGGGGAGCCCAGAACTGGACCCAGTACTCCATGTCATCAGTCACTTTCCCAGTTTTACTGACCAGTAAACGGACAGAGCTTTCTGTAGCTCTTGCAGCATGCACCAAATGTCCTGTTCTGACCTCTCCTGAGTGACGTCGGGTCACTTCTGGAGAGCAGCATCACCTCAGGTTTGCCAGCACGTGGCATCTTTCCTAACCCAGCTCAGGGAAGAGGCTCCGAGAGGCCGAGCAGGGCTGGAGCAGCTGGTCGGGAAGGCAGATCCAAGGAATGCTGCCCAGTTCTTGTGACCCACAGCTGGAGGGGCTGCTTCAGCCAGAACCGGGCGTGTGATCGCAGGCCAAGCTTTCCCGGATGGTGCTTGGACAACGTTAATGAACTGACTCTTTTCTTCTGGTGCTCAGAAGGTCGCGGGCAGCGTGGGGTAGAAATTGCTGTGTTGCAAGCAGACGCACTCCTCGTGTGACTGTTGCTGGAAGGGTTTGGGAAAGGAGCGTGTTACACACGAGTTCTGGGTGTTCTGCCGTTGGAAACAGAGCTTTTTGGAACCAAGAAGCTGACTCCAGGTTGGCTTTACGTGTGTTGATATAAATCCGTGTTAACTGTGCTGCCTCAGGCACTGGGGTTAAACACCAGGCTGTTGGCTTTTCCAGCTTCCCCACTTTTCTTCTGCTACATTGGGAAAATGCTTCGGTTTCTAAGCCGATTTATACCTATAGCAGAACGTTGTTATTTGCATAATCACTGGCTGCGGCCAGGGGACTTAAACCAGAGAGGTATTTGCTACTCCCAGGATGAATTCATCTCTGTAGTTTTTTGTGGGATGAGAAATTGCTTTCCACGATTAGGGTCCCCTGGTCACGCAACAGCAGGCTGTAGAAATCACGCAGCAAACAGGGGCTGGGATTTTGGGGGTCTTTTTAGCCACCAGGGAACTGGAATGGAAGCACTGTGCTCACTGGATGTTCTGTTTCCTGGGGCTTCCCCCCAGCCCAGGCTGGGTTTGTAGTCAGTACAGAAGGGCTCCCACCCTGGCTGCCTTTCCCACGCGTGTTGTGTGGGTTTTGTTGTTGCAGCGAGTCCGGTCCTCGGGCAGCGTGCTGCTCGTGTCAGAGCCTCCCTGCTGCAGAACTCCGGGACCCGGCATTGCTGCTTCGCCGGAGCCAGGGGCAACCCCGAGCTTGTGGCTGTCGGGGGGTTATCGTGCTAATGCTGTCCTCAGCAGCCAACCCTTCATTTAGTGTTTTCTATTAGGTCTGTCGTGCTCTCTGCATCTCTTTTGGTCACTAAACAAATGCCAGCGGTGGAAGAAAAGAGGAGCATGGGACTGTTTTGCTGGCAAGAACCCCCCTCGGGGCGCGTTGGATTTGTGGGCAGAGGAGCAGAGCGAGGCCGTGTGTCTCTCTGAGGCCCACTTAGGAAACCTTGGTGTGCCACAAAAGCTGCTTTAGAGAGGTAGATCTTGGTGGCAGTTATGCTAGTGCTGCCCGCGTAGGGTCATACAGCTGCCAGGCTGCTTGCTCTGCCTCTCGGATTCCACTTAGCCAAGGAGTTGGTTTACCTGTGAGCTGGAGATGGTTTCACCCACGTTTCAGTGAGGTACCAACCTCCGAGTTGAAAACACAGCAGATGAAGAGTTAAGAATTTGGTCTTTGTTCATTCCAGGCTGATCCCTTAAACTCTGGGGGATGGATGCCCTGGACCAACTCCTGTAGTGCTCGGTCCCAGGAATGCGAGGTCTCCATGTGCCAGCTCATGGCAGTGCTTAAAAGTGGTGGCTTGGTTTTGGTTTTTGTTTTCTTATTTCCCATCCCCCCCCCCTTTGGAGAGGAGAAGCTGGGAGTAGAAAAACACCTCCTGTGTGGTCTTTTGCAAGAGAAGAATGCCCTGTTAACCATGCCATGCAGTGAGTGCTGGCTCGAACGATCCAGCGTTGACAGGGAGTGTGGAAAGTGGAATTAAAAGTCCTAAACTCAAAAACTGATACCCATTAAAGCCTCTTCTTTATTGAACGCAGACTTCTTGGACATGGGATTAAGAATGTGTGTTCAGGGTACGCGGAGTTTCCCTTCTGGAAGCGCTTGTCATTTTTTCACTGGCTGTTCCCTATCACATTTCTCATTTACTGTGAGATTTTTAAAGGCATCTCTGGCTGTGTAACTGTTTCCCCACATTCCACAAGCCTCAAACCAAGAGCTAAATTAAAAAGTCAGTGCTGCCTCTTAATGCCTCCAGCCATTCTGGCCTGGAGATGTACCTAAGCCAGCCCTGAAGCTCTCCTTGGGCACATCAGCAAGGATGGTTCTTTTATCTTAGCAACGGGGATCAAGGTATTTGCATGAGGTAAGGAGCTAAGATGACTTCAGTTAAAAAATACCCCAAAACTTCTTTAAAATTGAAAAGGTTGAACTGTTTCTCATTGTGGAAACCACCATTGTGCCATTCCGTTGGCTGTCTGGGTGCCCACATTGGCTTGGAGTGCTGGAATTGGAGTGTGCCAAGGTAAAATTTCTCTGATGCCTTGCTCCTTCCCAAGCAAGGGTGAGTGGCCAAGCCCCTGCGTGCAGAGGTGGGTACACAGGCTTCTGGGCAGGAGAGCAGGAGCTTGGCTTGGCTGGGTGTGCACATTTCCATAGGCTCTAGGTGGTTATTAAATGTGCCAGTGCTGCGCTCTGCTGATCAGACCACGAATAGCACGGGCATGGGCTCTGAAAATGGGCAATGGGGACACAGAGTCACAGAGTCATTGAGGTTTGAAAACCCCCTTGGGATCATCGTCTCCAACCATTAGCCACTTGTAGACAAGTTCACCCCTAGACCATGTCCCCCAACACCACATCCAAGCGATGCTTAAACACACCCGGGGATGGGGACTCAACCCTCTCCCTGGGCAGCCTGATCCAGTTGGAGGTCTTTCTTTTCATTTTTTATATCTTTGGTAAAGCTGCAGTAGTGTAATGAACAGATATTTTTGGTTAAGCTGAGACTGGTGGACCTGGGTACCCTTTCTTCCCCAGGCTGCCCAGAGCAGTGGTGGAGTCCCCGTGATCCCTGGAGGGGTTTCCAAGCCCCCGTGGAGCTGTGGTGCTGAGGGCCATGGGTCAGTGGTGCCCGGGCAGCGCTGGGGGAAGGGTTGCACTCCATGAGCTGAAAGGGCTCTGCCAACCAGAGCGATTCTGTAATTCTATAAACCAGATGAAATTGCTGCTTCATTTTAAATGTGAACAAATAGTGTAAGCTGCTCTGGAAGCCGTAGCTGAAATGTGTTAAAGTGACACAAACATCCGGTATGAAAGTACTTGGGAAGCTCATTTGCATCCACTAAATGAATAGATGGGAAGTGGTAATCTGAAGAACTTGGCAAGCCCTTGCTGTGCCATCCTCTCACCGCTGCACCTCTGATGGCTCTGGATGAAAGCTGTAGCTCCATCAAGTACCCTACATGTCTTCTGCTCAGAGAAGTGCCCCAGTTACAGCTTCCAGTGCTCAGGTACATTTGAGTCCCTTTGGGGATAGTGCTTGGGCTGAGAAATGCTGCAGAATCAGGACCTTGCATCTGGAGTTGTTTGCAGTAGCTGAGATGTGGTGATCTCCAGTTTAGTGAAAGCATTTTCCCTTCGCCACGTTGATTTATTTATTGCGGAGAAGCAGGATAGTTGTTACAACACATCAAGTAGGAGCAGAGGGAGCTTTGCTCTGCTTCCCCGGAGTGGGTTATTAGTGGCTGCGGAGAGGGAAGCTGAGATGAACCCTCTTTCTTTTGTCGTTGCGCTTCAGGCGAGCTCCTGAGCAGCAGCTGGTAAAAGCAGGACGGGGCTGATGGAGCCGTCGTCTTTTCCCTTGTAGTGATCAGGGGGTTTCTGTAGCCCGGGTTCTCTTTTACTGTCGCAAAGAAGTTGGTGCTGAGCCAGCTGCGTGTAGCTGGTTGGTGCCCGAGGTCTGGGATCCCTGGTGGTGTCCATGTGCATGAATACCCACCTCGGTACCGGCCTGCGTGGACTCTGCCTGCTCCAGTTCCTTAACGGACCCTTGTTCATCGTCATAAAACATCTCTGTTTCCCACTGCTCGGCAGAGAACAAGGAAAACTCTAACAAAGGCTTGGGTTTTTGGGAAGCTCGGGGCCAATTGTTCTTTTTTTTTGTCTTTTTCCCTTCCCTTCCCCCCCCAAGAAAATGAAGGAGAAATGAAGATGATGTAAAGAGTGTCATGGAAACCAAGGAGCGTTCTGAATCAGCGCTGCCGTTTTTAGAACAAAGGCGTGTGCTGAAAGAACCCAGAGCAGTCTGGGCCCTTCAGACGCTTCAGGTGAGGGAGCAGCGGCAGGGAGGTGCCCGGACGGTCCTGCCTCTCCAGTGCGTTAGTTATTCTTGCTTCGGGTCAGCCTTGGCTTAAGGGCAAGTCTCCATCTTCAGAGATCCCCTGTGAATTCAGTAGCTTGGCTGACCCCTCGAGCCTTGGTTGTGGCCCTTCCTGTGTCTGGGAGTACTGGGGAAAACCGCTTTACCAGATACTGGGATTACTGGGGCTTGGTGGGATTCCACAGCCTCTTCTTTCCTCGTGCGAGTCAGCGGCAGTAGGAGGGGTTGCCTTGGTTCTGTATTCGCCCCTATTTGAGGATGCCAGGGTGGAAACTGTTTTCTGCCCTGCTACCTGCATTTTCAGGCAGCGTTGTGTTCCTGGGTGCGAGGGAGACAGGTTGACATGTTTCCTGAGAAAGGCAATCAGACCTTCGAGGGGAAAATCCTTTCCTATTCTGCGGCGGAATCATTGGATATAAATGATTTATGACTGAGGTTTTGTGCGCTGGAGAGCACAAAGCCAAAGCTTTCCAAAGCGTGTCTATAAATATAGAGACCAGGAACCTGAAGCTTAGGTGCTTAAAACCAAACACCCCGATTCACCGGGGTGTTGATCTTAAAGCAACAGTCGGAGCTTCCTGCCTGGCAGTGGCTGTAGGTATCTCCGATGAAACACTCAGGCTCTCAACTGCTGTGCCAGCTGCTGCTAGTACAAAGTGTCATCTCCAGTGGGCTTTTGGTAGCAGAATATTTTTGTTCAGGGGAGGTTGGTGATGCTCAAAAGTCTTGCACTGAACTGTAAGAGGACTGAGCATCCTGATGAAGCCACTTAACTGCCTTCTGGATTGAGTCCTCATTTGTTTCCTGAGCCTCGGACCAAAGCAGGCTGATGGAGCAGTGACATTAGGCTGTGGAAATAGGACTGAAGGATTGGCATAAATAGATTCACTTGGCAATTACAGGGCTGCCACAGAACAGCGACGCATAGAAAAGGGGGGAGCAATAAGCAGTTGCTGATGCAATTTTCAGATGTAAATCATTCAACTGTTTCAAAATGGTTTTTTATTCAAATGGAGTCACTGCAACACAAAGCACAAAAGATGACAAATCTCATTTGGAGCGTCGTGTTTAGAGCGGAGGGGAACAGGGTGATGTTTCGCATGGCAGCTTGGGGATCAGAACAGGTATGAAGTGGTGGGGCAGGGAAAGTGTGCTTTTTGTAGTTCCTTATCTCCGGTTGCCATTTATTTATAGTTTTTAAAATGGCAATAGGTTTCTTTGTTTTTGCTTATCTGTCTAATCACCAAGTGTTTTCTGCTAGTAGGACTTGATCTTAAAGATTTTCGCTTGGCCCAGACCTCCACTCTGCCCTTTCACCTCCATGGTGGGACTCGAGAGAGATTCTGTTCTGCAGCGGAGTCCATAGAATCACTGAGAGGTGGGGTGGGAAGGGACCTCTGGAGATGGACCAGTCCAACCCCCCTGCCCCAGCAGGGTCACCCAGGGCAGCCCACACAGGAACAGAGCCAGGCAGGGCTGGAAAGGCTCCAGAGCAGGAGACTCCACAGCCTCTCTGGGCAGCCTGGGCCAGGCTCTGTCCCTCTCACAGGGAAGAAGTTTCTCCTCATGTTGAGGTGGAACTTCCCGTGTTTCACTTTGCTGCCATTGCCTCTCGTCCTGTCCCAGGGCACCACTGACCAGAGCCTGGCCCCTTCTGCTTGCCCCCCACCCTGCAGAGATTTGGAACCATTCCTCAGATCCCCTCTCAGGCTTCTCTTCTCCAGGCTGAACAGCCCCAGGGCTCTCAGCCTTTCCTCACCAGAGAGATGTTCCAGTCCCTTCAGCATCCTCACAGCCTCCCTTGGACTCCATCTACTATTTCAGAGCTCAAATCAATAGGAAAAGCACCCACAGTTAATTAATGTGTTGCATCTCATTGTAGTCCATTTAAATGGATACATAGGAGAGGCAGAGCTCTCCTTCCAGCAGGATTTGAACCTAACTCAGCTGGGGGAAAAAGAGGATAATGCAACTTTCTCAAAGAGAGCTGCTGGCATTTAAGTCTCCTGGAGGTGTGAGTTTTGCCTACGCTGCTTTGAGTCAGATCCAGGATAGTCTCTGCCCACTGCTGCAAACTGGCTTGAAGCCCACGTTTTTCTGTCAGATCTGTTTATCCATTTTTATATCCCACCAGCTTCTACTGTTGATGGAGAAGAAAAAATGATATTTCTTCCTACAGAAATTCTGTTCCTTGGAAAATTAAGGCAGGCGCATCCAGCTTTGCCTGAAAGCAGCTTAGAGGAGTGGCACATTTATTACTGTAATTAGTTATTTTCTTATGTAAAAGACCTGTAAGGTTTATTAAATTGGTGATCCTCTTAATGTTCAAATTCACAATGAGACTCTTGAGTGTCCTATTACATCCTAAAGTAATTGTGTGCTTAGGAACAGGCAGGCAGCCGAGGAAGGGTTTATTTAGGGGTAAAAATATTGTCCTGGTTTTTCTTGAGCAAGTGGATGTTCTGTGCAGCTGCGGGACCACGGAGTTCAAGCATCGCCGATGTTCGGGGCTGGGAAAGGTACAACTGGGAGAACGAGTGTCCTGCCTTTGCATTTATTCAGCGGTGTTGGAAGGGAGGAGCTCATGCTGCAGCATCCCACTTCCAGGGGCAGTGCTGGAAGGAGCAGGGATTTGTCTGTGTGCAGAGAATGGGCTCTACTCAAATCATCTGTGAGCCATGGTGGTGTTGGCTGGATGAGTGTGGCTGTGGTTTCTGCCTGCACTGGAGCCAGGGCCATCCTGGATGCCCTGTACCAAGGGAGAAATAGATACTCCTGCAGTGTGGAAGGCAGGATGGTGACAAGGATACTGAGAGTCCTGGAGCATCTCTGTGGGGTGGCACCAGGTGATCCCCAGAGCTCCCTTCCAACCCCCAGCGTGCTGGGATTCTGTAACACGGTTGCTTATGTTCTAATGCACTTGTCTGAAACTGGACCCACAGTGCCTGTGTATCCCTGGTGCCTGGAGGGGTAGCCTGGGGTAGATAACGCGGTTGTAGCTGCATCCCTCATGCACGTCTGGAGTGGAGTGAGGTGAATCCCTCCCTCTGGCCCTGCTGACAGGAGTTACTGACCGTCGGTGAATGGCTTTGGCTTCTTCACTGCAGCACTGTACAGCTTGGTGAAGTGCATGGCAACACCATGGCCTGAGTCAAGCTGACACGAGAGCTTCGGGGTGGGGGATAAGAAAGATCCCCACGCTCTTCGTGGGCTGCTGTGGCATCTGTTCTGGTGGGCTGACTCCATGGGCTGCTGTGGCATCTATTCTGGTGGGCTGACTCCAGAGTTTTGGGGGCAAGGACCAAGCTGTGTCCCTGTTTGATGCTGGCCCGTCTCTTTCTGCTGGTGACACCTCATGGCTCACGAAAAAGCAGCTGGAGGAAGGAGGGGATGGGAACGCATGGCAGAAGATGCAAAAAGAGGGACTTGAGAGGTCTGGCCTTGCAGAAGTAAATGCATCTTAGTGATTAAAGAATTTTAATGTGTTCATGCACTTCTACCAATAGCATCAAACTTCCCTTTTTTCTTTTTTTTTTTTTTGAAAAGCTCACCTCCCACATAGAAGCAGCTCTGTCATTAATTTGATTTTGCTCTGCATGAGCTCTCCAGCTTCTCCCAGTGCCTCTGCCTCCATCTCGGGGCACAGAACCTTGGAAAATCAGGTACTTGACAAGGACTCTTTTAAGTACGGAGCTCAGGAATGAACGTTACACCCCTGCCTCCAAAATGGTCATCAGGTGCAGGTCCTCAGTCCAGTTTTAAATCCGTTGTTTTTTTCTTTCTCCTTTTTCTGCAGGCAAGAGGTGCAGACATCCCTGACATCCCCGGAGAGCTGCCGCTCCGGACCTGCGGCAGCACAGCCAGTATGAAAGTGAAGAACGTGAAAAAGTAAGAGCAGCCTTCCTTGATTGTTCCTCTCTTTGCTGGCCTTCTGCTTTTGGCATCTTGGGGTTTATTGATTTTGCTGGCTCTTGCCAGGGCATTCAGCAACAATTTTCGCTAGTATCTTCAGCAGGGCACCCCAAATCCACGCGTAACCAAGTGAAATTGTAGCCAGTGGAGTGTAAGACGGGGGAGGTGAGATCTTTTAGTGGTTCTCTCACCTGGTTCTGGCCACAGAAGCAAAGCTTGGTAGAGTTTGGAACCTCGCTGTTCTGCGATTTCTTCCCGCAACTGGTTTTTATTTGCTATTTTTTCCTCTTTTCCTTAATTTTTATTCTTTTTTTTTTTTTTTTTTATTCTGCCCTGTACCTCTTGATTTGAATGGAGAATCTTGCACAGGTTTTTTTTTTAGGGGTGTTTTTTTCCTCCTCTGTTCCCCCAGATTTTGTGTTTCTGAGGGCTCCTATGATACTTCTGTCTCTGATGCTCTCCAAGCGAATGCAACCCAGCTCATTCTGCCTGTAGCTAAGGTTTCAAACCTCAAACCTGCAAAGGGGACCCAAAGTTACCCATAGTACCGGACCTGTCTGTGCTGAGAGTGCTGGGTCCAGGACCAGGACTCCCCGCTGTCGATTGATCCGTGCGTTCCGGTCAGCCCTTGGCAGCACTCCGGGGCTGTGAGGGAAACGGCTCTTTGTCCTAGTGCTGAGCAGCCAGATGCTGCATCTCACTTCCCACTGCTATTCCCGTGGGAAGGGAGCAGCTCGATAATGACAATCTCATTGGCTCCCCACCAGAAATATCTATGGGAGGCTAGAATAGCTTCGGCAGAAGCAAGAGCATGTTGCAGAGCCAGAGGATCTCCCCGTCAGCCCTCGCTGTTACCTGGAGACACTTGGGAACGATTACACCTCACTTTTGAGTTTTAAAAAGGCAAAGGATAAATAAATAGCGTTTGTTCTGCACCCTCAGATACATCAACCCGGGACTGATGGGCTGTGATGCCTTTCACAGGTAAAGTTCTCCTTTCCTACCTGTCTCGTGTAAGGCTGTCTCCTTTGCACTGCACAGCTGCGTTTGTAAGGGGTAGAGCCGCTTGTCCCCGCACCGCTGCCTAAAGCCCTGGGCTCTGGTGTCGCTGGAATGCCACACAGCTCTCCCAGGACACCACCCTAAAAGCTGCTGGGCAATTTAGTTTTCCTTTTGTCACTCAGTATCTTCCTCCGCTGTTGTGGCGCATCGCGTCGACCCCCCCGTTCCCCTGGCTGTAGGATGAGGAAGTTGTTCTTGTTTGCTGTCAGTAACTGGACTGGGTGAGAGCAGTCAGTGCTGAGCTTTTGGGTGTGCAGCTGGCTCACGGTGGGCTTTTGATGTGCTTCAGGTTATCCTTTACAAAGGGTCATTTCCCGAAGATGGCTGAGTGTGCCCATTTCCATTATGAGAACGTGGACTTTGGCAACATCCAGGTGAGTTTCGGATTTCCTTTTATACACAAACCCTCACTGTTTACAGTTATTGCTTCCGACTGTTTCCATCTGCCAGCCAACCTGGGGGACCAGGCGGGCAGAGCCAGAGGGACCTCCACTAAGGTCTGTCTAGCAATACAAGATTGAAGCAACAGGGTGTCCTTCTTTGGGATTGCTTCTGTGTGCTGGGCCAGAATCTGTCCTCAGCCATCTGGCCACCCCTTTTTGGTCCGAGATGATTTTATTTCCTTGTTTTATTTCTCTGAGACCAATGTCCCTGCTTTAAGACTGCATCAAACATTCATTATGCAGTCATCTTTAATGAACCTCCTCCAGTCCTTAGTTTTCGTGCCCGTGTCTCTACCCGACTGTGTGACTGTGCTCACGGAAGCACAGCTAATCCAGCCCGAGCCCTCCGCGCCAGGGCAGCCCTGCGCTGGGGCCTTGGGACTGTGGGAAGTTGCTGGCCAGCCCTGAGCTGCGTTGCTAGGAGTGTGCAGGCTTCGCCCCCTTGTCACCCATCCCTCCCAGTCCTGCAGCAGTGTTTCTGGGGGGCTGAAAGCCAAGAATCGCTGCTGGTCCCTCCTAAACAGGGCACGTGTTGTTCTGAGCGTGGAGGGGCAGCAGTGCCTCCAGCTCCTGCCAGCCCTGCAGCCCGGGGAAGGTTACAGCCTTTTCATCTGGGAGCCGTTTCTCTAACAGAGCTGAATTATTGACAGCCTTGCGCGATTCCCCGCGCGGCGGGTCCGTGAGCTGAGCGAGCATCCCGTTTTGTGCTTTGGGTTTGGGGCTTTCCTGTCTCTGTAAAGTTCTGCCCGAGGAGGAGTTTGGGTCCTATTCAGGGCTCTTCTCTGCTGCCGTTCACACGCGGTGGGTCTGTTCTGGCGAGCAGGGGCTCTCACACACACGCAGAGCAGGCAAAAGAGCGCATTTGAGAAGAGCTGAATTCTCTTGATCAGTGACACCTTCAATGGCAGCCCTCTCACAGACCCAGGAAATCCAGAGCTGCCTCCTTTGCTTTAGGCTGTGCAGCAGGTTTGGATTGGCTCTGCCTGAGCTGGAGTTGCTGCTCCCCAGAGCAGCCCTCCCAGTGCTGTGCTTTGCACTGGGAGCTGGGAAGGTGCTGCTCACAGCCCCGGGCCGGGGCTGCTGCTGGGCAGGGCTCCTGCAGCACCAGGGATGTTTCTCCAGCATTCCCCCCCGGTGGGATGGGGTGGGCAAGATCCTGGGAGGGGGCACGACTGGGACAGCTGCCCCAAACTGACCAAAGGGGTATTCCAGACCCTATGACAGCAGCTTAACAACAGAAGCTAGAAGAAGGGGAAGGGGCAGGACATCGCCTTGTCCTCTGGAGCAACCACTCCATGTTTGGAGCCCTGATCTCCAACAAGGACCAGCCAGCGCCTGCTGATGGGAAGCAGAGAAGAAATCTTTGTTTTCTTTTCCTTCCACGCGTGGCCTTGATTTGCCTTCTTTTTCATTAAACTGCCTTTGTCATAGCCCACCACTTTCATCTTCTTTTCTTCCCCCTGGTCCAGCTGAGAGGAGGTGGGGGGAAGTGATAGAGCAACTTGGTGGGCACCTGGCATCCAGGCAGGGCCAAACCATCGTGGTGTTGCCTTCCAAAGTGCTGAATCTGCTAAGAGCAAACAGGAGCAGGCCCCAATCTTCTGAAGCAAACCGGTGTTGCGTCTGTTTTCCGTCCCCGTGGTTAGGAACAGCAGGATTAATCTCCGTCCTCATTTTTTGGTCTCCTGGAAATTTTCTGGTTTGCCAGCACTAGTTTGTCAGTCGTTTTGTAGAGAACTTTTGTGCTGGAGTAGGTGTTGAGCAGCTTTCTGTGTACACACAGATGGGTTTTGCATCCTGTGGTCCTCTTGAATTTCCCTTCCTGTCGTTCAGAGATATTCAGCACCATGTGCAAACGAGAGAGAGGTTCCAACCTTTGCACATGAAGCATTTTGAAGACAAATAATTCCATTCTTTTGTGGAAAGGAAAGGCCCCTTACAAGGGCCTGTAGTGATAGGATGAGGGATGATGGTTTTAAACTGTAAGAGGGGAGGTAGAGATGAGAAGTGAAGAAGTTCTTCCCTCTGAGGCTGGTGAGACACTGGCATGGGTTGCCCAGGGCAGCTGTGGATGGTTTGTCTCCAAATGTCTTCAAGCCCAGGCTGGCTGGGGCTGTGAGCAACCTGCTCTAGTGGGAGGTGTCCCTGCCCATGGCAGGGGGGTTGGAATGGGATGATCTTTAAACTTCCTTCCAACCCAAACCATTCTACGTGTCTATGACTTGGTCCCTAAGTACCAGCTTGTGCCTCTTGTCCCTTGCTGTTTCTGAGCAAGTTTGCTGATGTCTACCCACAGTGTAACAGCTTCTTTAGCTCAATAAAAATACCTGAAGGACAGAGCTGTGCTCCTGCAAGACAAAAGGTAGAGTGTTTCCTCAGCAGAAGACCAGTATTAGTGGTCAGATAAAGGAAAGATATTAACACAGCAGTGATATTAGTTTGGAGATACAAAAATAGGTTGCTGTAGGGCTCATACATTTTAATCGAGCACCATTCAGCGACGGCTCCTTTGTGGGACCAAGGTAGACCAGAGAATAGCAGTAGGCTGAAGTGACTTGTAAGTGACAGCTTGGCACTTAATAGCGAATTACCACCTTGCCTCTGAGGGGTGGTGGGTGTAAACTCCTTTCAAACATCTATTCCCTGCTACAGAAATTTGCATAGTTAGACCAGGAGCGTTTCTGTGCTGTGTCAGGAATTGTGTAATGCTGTCTATTAACAGCCTGGCCACATTTCAGCTTGTTTTGTAACGTTTCTGTCACTTGGAACCCGGTCTTGTGGTGCAGTCAGTATTAATATCCTGGCGTTTCACCTCATGAGAGAGTTTTAAATTAACTTTCTGAGATGTATGGAAAAAAAAAAGAAAAAGAAAAAGGGGTGGTTCTCTTCTCATCCCAGCACCACGCTAACAAAACCCGGTGCACTTTGGGATGCTTTTTCTCCTCAGAAATGTTCTGCTATCCTCCTTTCAGCTGCAATTTCTCGTAACCTTATCTGTGTCTGGCCAGCAAAACGATGTGTTGCATCAGCAGAGAATTGCTGGTTTACCAGGCGAGGGTACTCGATGTCAAAGCCATAGTTAGAGGATGGGCTTTACAGATTCCATCAGTGCCAGGAATTCACTGGAATCTTGCTAAAGAACCTTACATTGATTTCTGCGTTTATTTTTTTAAGGCTGACTCGTTGATTGTTAATTTTAGGATGAAAAGGCGAATTCTGCGTAGTGCATTTATTTTAGCCCAACATTGGATCAAAGTTTAGGAGTCTTGTTAACTTCAGAAGTTCCTAAATCATCTCAGTGTAACTTCAAATTAATCTCACCATCAGTTTCTAAGGCAGCTTATTAAACAGAAGCATGATTTGGGGGGCTGCTAGATGGAAAAGCTTCCTTCTTAGGACCTTGGGTTGTTCCAGCACCATGTAGGTTGCTGCAGATGGAAGAGGTGATGTGTACACACTGAACTGTCACTGCCCGGGCACCACTGACCCATGGCCCTCAGCACCACAGCTCCACGGGCGCTTGGAAACCCCTCCAGGGATCACGGGGACTCCACCACTGCCCTGGGCAGCCTGGCACAGCCCTGGGGAACCCTTGCCAGGAAGAAATTGTTCCTCAGCTCCAACCTAAACCTCCCCTGGGGAAACTTGAGGCTGGTTCCTCTTGTCCTGTCACTTGTCCCTTGGGAGCAGAGCCCGACCTCCCTGGCTCCAACCTCCTGTCAGGAGCTGTCAGAGCCAGAAGGTCTCCCCTCAGCCTCCTTTGCTCCAGGCTCAACAAGCCCAGGGCCCTCAGCCGCTCCTCACCAGCCTCCTGCTCCAGCCCCTTCCCCAGCTCCGTTGCCCTTCTCTGGCCACGCTCCAGCCGCTCAATGTCCTGCTGGGAGTGAGGGGCCCAACACTGACCCCAGGATTCCAGGGGCGGCCTCCCCAGTGCCCAGTGCAGGGGGACGATCCCTGCCCTGCTCCTGCTGCCCACCCCAGTGCTGGCACAGCCAGGGTTCTGGTGGCTTCTTGGCTACCTGAGCACATGCTGCCTCATCTTCAGCCATTAATATAAACAGAAGGGCTTTGTTCTTCACTTGAGAGAATTAAGAAATAATCTTTAGTTGAGTAGGTTTTAGTAATAGAATTTGGAGAGCTGATCAGCTCTGCTCATTCCCGTGACTTCAGCAATCTTGGCTTTGACACAGTTTTCCCCCTTCAGTCAGCCTGGGTCTCTGGGTGTTTGCATTTATTTGCCCACCTTCTCAAAATCAACCTCTGTCAGGTACGTGGAAGATCCTCCACATATCTCCTAAGCTTTGGCATTGCAAGCTAGGAGCACGTCATCAGTGGTCAAGGAAGTATTTGAGCTGGGACCTCTTCTGCTGTCGGAGGCACCAGCTGCCAGGCATGCCCGTGAGAGCTCCGCAGCCTCGTTCGCTGTGTGGGCACCTTTGGCAAGCTGGGACGATGGGCTGCCCTTCACTGGGGCCCCTGGGCTGGGCAGTGACACTTTCCTCACGTCCCTGGAGGGTTACGAGCATTGCAAGGAGCCGTTCGGTTCCTCTGGTGCCTTTGCTCAGCAAAGCCTCTTGAGAAGCTATTCCTGGGGCTCATCTGCCTTTGGTTCGCCTTGGTTTTTCTTCTGGTTAATAATAGTCCAGGGAAGGGGGTGCAGAGGGGGAAGTGTTGTGAAGGTGTCTTAATTATACAGCGCAGTTTTTCTCCTGAGATGGATTGGGAAGGAATTCAAACTGGGAGAACCCGGCCAGATGCCCTCTTCTGGAGTGAACTGGGACAGTTGGAGGTATTCACACCACAGCCAGAAGCAGCAGGAATGGAGAAGGCCTCCCTGTTTGTGCAAAGCTGGACAGCTTAGCTCAAGTCTCCAGTGATGTTAAACTGAGCCTTTGGGGTAGGAGGGCTCATTCCTTCTGCAGCTCTTCGGAGGGCATGGTGATGTTCAGGAGCTTGGCAGTCACGAGCGGCTGCAGGCTCTAGTGTCTTCATTCCCTCCATTCAGTTGCAGAGTGATTAAAAAGCAAAAAATCCTTACTTTAAGAAGCGAAACATGACATGGAAGTCCATCCCTGCCCCCCTGAGCCCCAGTCCTTTTTAAAAGATGGAAATGTGTAATAAAACCCAGGGAAACTGCCCAGGAGTTGGCTGTGTTGGTGCTGTGACAGACAGTCTTGCTGGGTTCTGCTTGGTCTCCACCACTATGCGAGCGGCTTTGCCACGGGTGCCCATGTGCGTATGAAGTGGCGCTGCTTTGTAGCCTTGCTTCTCTCTTAGATCCCCCCGGAATGACTCTGCCACGTTCTGATAGGTTCTGTTCCCCACCTTTTCCATGTGGTTTCTTTCCTGTTGCCTTCTAAAGTGGCAGAGGGAGATGTCACTAGGGCTGCTGTAAGGACGTGGGTATATAAAAACAACTCCCTTCACAGCGTAGGTGGAAACTGCTTCTATTAACTTAATAATTCCAGCCACAACTCCCTGAAAATTGGCTCAGCCTCCTGCCAAGAGCAACAGCTTTTCAAAATCTGGAGTCTCTGGGCCAAGCTTCTCGATGCCAAAACATTAGGAAAATAGTCAAGTAAGTTCACCTTGGTTTTTGGATTCTTCTGCTTCCTGGTCTTGCATCTCAACTTGCCACTGCCTCCTCAGAAAAATTCTTCTCTGGAACAAGATCACACCTGTGAAATTCCAGCTCGCTTGGGCTTCTTCCAGTGGAATCCAGCAAGGGTTTTACAGTGGAAGGGTAACTTCAAATACGGAGAGTATCTCCCCATGAAACCGGACTGTGCATTTACTGCTTGTTTTACAGTTGTTGCAGTGGGGAACGTTCCTGGCCCGTTAGCGATCCAGCTCCAACGGGCAGGACTCAGGTCAGTCGTCCAGCGGCTATTAAAACTTGCTCAGGAAAGCTGGTCAGATGTCTTTGTGAGTCCCCAGGGTCCTCATTTTGCTGAAGGCCTTTGCCATCCCCTGAAGGAAGAGCGGAGGGGATGGCTCACGGGAGGTGTGTGGGGATGTGCTCAGAGGAGCCGGGGCTGTC
>JANVCC010000064.1:192924-210962 GCA_025345505.1 Todiramphus chloris collaris
GGATTGCTGTCCGTCCGGATTGCTGTCCGTCCGGATTGCTGTCCGTCTGGATTGCTGTCCGTCTGGATTGCTGTCTGTCTGGATTGCTGTCCGTCCGGATTGCTGTCCGTCCGGATTGCTGTCCGTCTGGATTGCTGTCCGTCTGGATTGCTGTCCGTCCGGATTGCTGTCCGTCAGAGGGGAACGTTTGGGTGGGAACAGCCAATTTCGGGCTGCTTTGGGCTTCCACTGCTGCTCCCTTGGGGCTTTGGCTGCTAAGTCATTCTTAAAGTGGATTACACGCTTGGCACTCACCTTTCTCCTTTCCACTGAAATCCCTCATTTAGAAATGTTTATCTCTTTGGATCAAGTAAAACACCCAGGGAGATCTGGAAGCACTTGGCTCTTCTTTGTAGCCGGGGACTTGTGACTCTCCAGTTAGAAAACTGCAGGAATCCAGCTTCTTATTTTATTTTTTTTACTTCTTTTTTTTGCTTCTCCTGCATCTAACAGTGACAAGAGACCAAACTGGTTTGTGGCTTTTTAGTCTTTATTGGTGCGTAGTGGCTTTTTGACGGCGGGAGTGCATCTGGAAGGTGACTGTAGTAAGCCCAGCTATTACCTTTGGCATTGACCCCCTGCTGCTGCCACCCCCATCGATCATCTTCAGCAGCGTGTCGCAGAAACGTATGAAAATTGGTTTAATTAGGAACTGGAATAGAGTTATCTTGGAAAAGTTTTGCTTCCTGAGGTTTAACTACCTTGAAAAAAAACTCCCAGAAAGATGCATTTTAGGTATAATTAAAGCACATTAAAGATTCAGAAGGAATCTGCAGGCTCCAGAAAAATAACCCCCGTTTCCCTAGCGTTCCGCAGTTGGAGAGAGGATTCAAGCCCTCGCGGTTTGGGATGTGGTAAACCACAGTGTTCCCGGCGCGGTGTGAACGCTCCCCGGCGTGCTGCCCGCACAGACCTGCACGCGGGCCGGGCCGCCGGGGCTTTGGTGGCCAGCAAAGCCCATGCTGGTCCGAGCCCCGAGCCTTGTGGAAGTGGGGAGATGTCTGCGTTCTCTGCTGGAGGTCGGTCGTGCGGGCGGGTGGATTAGCTGCTGAAGGAGATGTGGCCGGCAGCGCTTACTCTACCTGCTTACCACAGACAAAATAAGGGTGGTTGGATTCATTTGTGCTTCTGTGCCAGAATGTGGAGGTTTGATGACAGCTTGGGGGTAGCAAGTTAGGCTATGGATTTTTAATCTGTCCATTCATTAGCTTGGCTTTCCAGGGATGTGTGTGTACTTCTGTCCAAGACTTAGAGATGTTTGCATCCAGCTCCTGCTAAAGCAGCAGGGGCAGGATCAGGTTCTAACCTGCTCCAGCAGAATGTGTCTTCCTGACCGTCTCGGCGTTGAGATCTCTCGCTGGGTAAGAGGTGTTGCTTTGAGCAGAGCAGGATGGCTCCATCTGTGCCGCCAGGTACGCTCTGTACCCTGGAACCCCGTGGAGATGGTTTGCTCGGGGCGCTGCGTGAGCTGGTTCCCAGGTAGCTTGGGCAACCAGCGCTGCTTTCCCATCTGCTTCGCTCCGCAAGTCTCAGACAAGGGCGCGTGGCGCGGAGAAGCGAGAGCGTTCTCTCTTCATCACATCGGGAGCACCCGTCTTCAAGCGCTCGCGGAAGAGCTCGTCGCTGCGCTTGTGTTATCATCACCTGCCCTGTGAGGTGGGAGAAGGCAGAGGCAAGCGCTTGAGCTAGCGGTGTTTAGCTGCTGCCCGTGGAAGGGGTTGCTGTGCTGGGCAGGGCTGGCAGCACAGGGTGCTGGAGAGGATGTGCCTGCCTTTGCTGGGCTGAGCCCCGAGGTTTCCGATTGTTTACAGCGGAGATTCACGGGAAGATGTCTTTCTGCTTCCGTGTCCTGCAGGCAAGGCTCTGAGCCTCGGCTCTCCTGGGCATCCAGACCAGACCAGAAAGCTCTTTGATCTCTAATGAGGGATCCACAGATACCGATTCCTTGGAAGATTACTAAGAAACAGTAATAAAACCCCAATTACTTGCCAAGGGACACATTTTAAAGGTGCAAGACCCTCCTCTGCCACTCCCCTAGGTTTCTTCCTTTCAAATCTTTAATTTCCCAGGAGGAGGAGAAGCTTCTTTAGATCTTCATACCTGTGTTTAAAGCACCATCAAATGTTTTTCTGGACAATCAGGGATTGGTTCACGAGTCAGAGTTGACACCTCTAGGTACAGAGCGAGCTTTTGGCACCATCACACTGGGAGTGATGTCAGTAATAATTTAGAGAGAAGACTGTTGCTTAGTAGATACCCACAAATCCAGGGCTATAACGAGTTGGAAATAAAAATATATAGTGCTATATACTTTAGGTATGTTTAGGATCCATAAACCTGCCTTAAAATGAAATCTGTTCTGTTGGAAGACTGCAGAAGCTTATAAATATGGTTATAAAATAAACTGTCTACTAGAAAAATCTCATTTTTGGGGCAGGTGATATTGTTTGGTCCTATTAATTTATATTTAGATGCTAAGGAAAATTCTTCTCAGTTACCTTGAAATTCGGCTGTGTAATTGCTCTTCACGGTGCTTGAGTGTTAACTTTATTTATTACGAGTCTGACCTGTCAAAACATTCAGGCTTTAAAATAACCAGTTTTGGTCCAACTTCCCTTTTAGCAGCTTGAAGTCATTCAGAAAGCTTCTGTTAGTTTTACAGCGTGAGCCCAGGAATTCGCTTTGAAACGCTGCTGAATTATTTAGTATTTCGTTATCTCCACAGTCCTGCAGTAATTCCAGGTTTGGTGATCCCAGCACAGGCAGGAACCCGCTGGCAGCCAGAGGAAGGATTGGCAGTGTCCTGGCAGGAGGTGTCACATCAGGATGAGGTGCCAAGGTGAAACTCAGGAAATTTGTGAAGGTGCTAGAGAAGCACCAGAGCCCCCCTTCCACATGCCTTCCCTTGGGGTTTGATTTAGCATCGTGCTTTGCTGTCTGTTTTTAAAATAAAGAGAAGCTGGATCAAGTCTGGGATCTCTTTTTGGTGACGAGGGCTCCCAGGGCAGCGCCTGTACAGTGAATTATTCCTGTGTTTCAGCAGCAGCACCCCAGCTGTGATGGGCACTGGGTTTTATTTCCCCCGGCATGTGGTCCCTGCATTTCTCTGAACTCTTTCCCTGCATCCCTCAGTTTCCATCTGCTTTACAGTAAGTGGAGGTCGGAGTGAGGAGGAGATCTTTTCCGAGCTGGTTGGTACTGCTGGTGGTTCAGAGGGCAGAGCCATGGAGCACAGCGCTGCTCTCACAGCTGCCCTTGGCTCCGTGTGCCTGCCTGATGTCCCAGAGGAGCAGAGCTGGGGCTGTTCCTTGCCTTGCTTGGACACAGACTGGAAAATGGTGTTCACCTTTTCTTGTTAATGCTTTTAAGATAGAGGGAAGGGATGGGTTTTTAGCAACAAAATATCCCCGGACTTATAATTCTTTGTTGTATATCATATCACAGAATCATTTGGGGTTGGAGAGCCCTTTCAGCTCATGGAGTCCAACCCTTCCCCCAGCACTGCCAGGGCACCACTGACCCATGGCCCTCAGCACCACAGCTCCACGGGGGCTTGGAAACCCCTCCAGGGATCACGGGGACTCCACCACTGCCCTGGGCAGCCTGGCACAGCCTGGACAACCCTTGCCAGGAAGAAATTGTTCCTCAGCTCTAACCAAAACCTCCCCTGGTGCAGCTTGAGGCCGGTTCCTCTTGTCCTGTCACTTGTTCCTTGGGAGCAGAGCCTGACCCCCCTGGCTCCAGGCTCCTGTCAGGAGCTGTCAGAGCCAGAAGGTCTCCCCTCAGCCTCCTTTGCTCCAGGCTCAACAAGCCCAGGGCCCTCAGCCGCTCCTCAGCAGCCTCCTGCTCCAGCCCCTTCCCCAGCTCCGTTGCCCTTCTCTGGCCACGCTCCAGCCCCTCAATGTCCTGCTGGGAGTGAGGGGCCCAGCACTGACCCCAGGATTCGAGGTGAATATGGTGAATACTTGTGGTGAATATGGTTAACTGTTTCATTTTTCTGTTGAAAAGCAGTTAAGATGTGGATGCTGTATCACGTTTTCTGTTCAGATTATATCTGCATGTGTCATGTGCTTTGCAACGAGCAGATGAGGGATAAAACGACCACCATAAAGCAAACTGTATCCTCAACAGTAGCAATAAAACTGAATCTTATTGCTACTGTAGCACGTCCTTGAATTCAACAACAGCCTGGAGTGCAGTGTGAGCTTCTCAGGGACCCCGTGCTGTGGGGTAGGTACCCTGTGTGCACACACTCCACTGTCTCACAGTCAAGAAGTTCATTCCTGTTGACGCGTGGTCGGAGCGATGGCTGAAGACAGTTCGAGTGATGGCATGGCCTGTGGCATTTCACAGCCTGCGTGTGCTCCTTCAGACACGGTACTGCTGTAGGGGAATGTTTATTCTGTGCAGAGTTGTTGCAGTTCATTTGGTGGGGTTTTTTTGGTTTTTTTTTTAAATTAAGTTCTTAGTACAAAACTTAATTGAAGTACTCATCTAAGGAAGCAAAATAAGAATGGGAAATTTTCACTTGCTCACAATATGGAGCTGCCTGGGGGCCTCTTCTGGAAGTGTTCTGCTTTTCGCTCCCATGTCTAAAGCCCTGCTGTCCTGTGTGGGGTCCCCAGTGTGTCAGTGGAACCACGGATCACTTGCCTAGCAGCCAAAGGACTTGACTGTTGAGATCGAGTTAATGAGCATCGCTTCTCCAGCCCGGAGAGGAACTGAGTCACAGTCAGCATCAGTCCAGGGTAGCTTCAGGTTGGTTTACACTGTTACTCTTATCCTCATGGTTGTGTTTGAAATATTGGTAGCAGTTTCATCATAAAGACCCATTTCCCTTGAGATCTGCAGAAATTTGGACGTGAGGGCTGCAGGTTTGTGCCTGTCCCTGGAGAGGAAGGGTGGCAGAGGAGCAAGGTTCTTACGAGCTTCCAAAGAGTATGTTACACAGTGGCAGGATTGCACCAAAATCTTTTTTCTTTAGAGAGTGCAATTAAATGCTTAAAAACTAGAAACCCAACTCTCTAATTCCACTGAGAAGTTCTCAGGTGGAGTCTGGAGGGTGGAGACCTGAGAAACTGGAAACATCTTGTTTCTGGGCTGACCCGAGCTGTTCAAAACCCACCTTCTCTGAACTGTCACCTGGGAAATTTAAAGGTTAAAATATTCATTTCAGATCTTTGCCATTTTGCCTCCTGCCTCCGGCATCTTAGCAGAATTCTCTGAATTAACAATTGCAGCAGAGTTTCAGATCTGGCTGCAGTTCTTCATGCGGTTTGCCTGTATTTTTGAATCTTGAAATCCATACTCTGGAGACACCCAGTTAAGATTTTGACACGCGGCTCAAAGAACCAAGGCGCCGTTTCTCAACTACTTCAGAAGAGTAAAAGTCATCCTGTTTATTAAGCCTTTCCAAGAGAATTTCTTCAGTACCATGAATTTGAGGCGTTTTGCTTACTGTGCTTGCTGCCCTTCACTGAGTCAACACACAGAAGCTGTTGGGTTTTTTCATCTCTGAAAGCATTTTTCTGCCTGCTCTGGGATTTCGGATGTATACACGAGTTACTGCTTTTGCCACATGATATAAATCATCTGCTGCAGGCAAGTAACAGGGTAATTCCTGCGTGTACTTGTGTTCTGGAAAAGACAGTTTCATGTTTTCCAGTTGGCCTTTGTCTGTTGGAGCTCACTAAGTAAGCTCTAAGCAAGCCCTTCGTAGGACTTGAGTGAACTAAGAGCTTCACTTCTTGCCAAAATGCAGCATCTTGTGACTGACCAGGCCCAGGGAAGCTCTGAAAACCCCACCTCCCTGTGATTTCTGGTAGTCAGAAGGTTGCAATTAATAGTTAAGAGCATGGGATGCTTTTCAGTGCAATGAGTTTGATTTTCGTGGACTTACAGCTCAGTTCTTTCTAGGATCATGTCTTCAAGAAATAGTATCACTGAGTTGTAGAATGAGACTAAAAACTGTGGTAATTTCACAGTTTCACTAGGGATTTTTCCGTGCAAGCCTTGAAGGATACAAGTATCTCCAAGCCTTTCTCGACAAGAGTGAAGAAACTTGTTTGTTTTAAAGAACTTGAAGTTTCTTCACAAAATTGCTCAAGACTTAAGGTTTCAGCATTATTATTTTGATCTTGTTTTCCAGCTCCTTTATTCTCAGCCCCAGGAGCTGGTGACAGTGCTGTCAGCTCTCTCATTCGCAGCGTAGTAGTTTCGCGTTGCCTTTCACCAGAATTATTGCCTCTGAACTTTAGATATCAACCATTAGACATTTTCTGAGTGTGAGTTATGGAGAATTAAGATAAAATATTTAATTTTCAGTCCCAGGATCTGGCAGAAACGGGCCTTGTCTCTGTCCTTTGCCTTCCTCCTCTTCAGCACCCTCACCCCAATTGCACACGGGATGAGACGCGGCACTTCGGGACATGGTTTAGTGGTCATGGTAATGTTGGGTAGATGGTTGGGCTTGATGATCTTAGAGGTTTTATCCAACCATTATGATTCTGTGAAGGGCAGGAGAGATGGGATAAACACAGAATTCCCTCTTAAAGACAGGTAGCTGCAGTCTGACTGAAGTGTTTATGCCACATCTGGCTAAGGTGGGGAAGTTTTTGCTTTTACTCCTAGAAGAACTTTGGGTTTTAGAAAATCAGTTTGACCATACACCTCTGCTGCTCATTTTCTAGCTCCTACTAGGGAGTAGTTGAGGGGAAGCCCTTCCATTTAGTCTACTCCAAGCTGTAGCACTTGCTCGAGGTTTTTTTGTACATGAGGTAAGAAGTTACAGGTTGTGATGTAAAGGATAAGTCCGTTTTCCTCTCCGCCTCTGAACCCAGCTGTGGAACAGGGACTTTCATTTTCATGGTTTAAAACTAATGAGGGGGGAGGGGAGGAGAGATTTACAGATGTGGAATGGTAGGATGTGCAGGGTCACACGTGTGCACGCGTGCATGCCTGTGCAATGTCCTGCTTGCCCCTTCCCACCGGCCGAAGGTTGGCAGGCACCAAGTGCCCGGGTTTGAACGCTCTGGGAGTTCTCCAGCTCTGGTTTGCACTGCCGTGCTTTCCGTGGTCAGTGCAGCCACAGACTGACTGTGCTGGAAAACTGGGGAGGGGCAAGCGCAGCGAGAGGCCCACAGCGCCAGGGCTCGCCCAGCCTGGTTCATGGAGACGGGCGGTTCTTGATCTTGCCCACTTCTGGGGTCACGGGAGGAAATGGAGCGAGCTTCCCCTCAGCTTTTGTCACTTCCTCCTGCCAGCCAAGGGGGAGAGTATTTGCCTTCATTTGCTGCTCCTCTTGGCAGCAGTTGGTATTTAGACAGATAATAAATAATTTTTGTTTGCGATGTGCAAAGCTTCTTTGCTCTTCCTCACAGTCTGTTTCTGAAGCCTTTAGAAAGCTCTGTGGTGGCTGCTTGTCTCCTGGATGCTGACAGGTTGGGTCACCTTCCTCGTCCGAGGCTTTGAAGGCCCTGCAGACCGGGCTTGCAGTGGGAGTAGCTGCTTGTGCAGATCAGCTCACCTTCATCTCTTCTCATCTGTAGAGTCTGCTTTGTCCTTTGCAAAGGTGGACTTTGTCACCTTGTTGTGCTTACTCTTGATCAAGTCTAGAAGGAGGCTGGATACCCGCAGACAGTCACTAGAAGAAGGTGGGTCCCTCTTCACGAGGTAACATGGGGAATGTGGAGCGAAGGCCGCGTTTCCCAGTGCTCTGGGAAGGGAGCGATGGCTGATTAGAAATCGGGTGTCAGGAACACATCAGGATAAGCTGAAATATTCTCCTGAACCTATGGAGAAGAGAAGGCTCTGGAGAGACCTTCTTGTGGCCTTCCAGTGTCTGAAGGGGGCCTTCAAGAAAGCTGGGGAGGGTCTTCTTACAAGGGCTTGTAGTGACAGAAGAAGGGTAACAGCTTCAAACTGGAAGAGGGGGGATTTATATTAGAAATCAGGAAGAAGTTCTTCACTCTGAGGCTGGTGAGACACTGGCACAGGCTGCCCAGGGCAGCTGTGGATGCTCCATCCATGGATGTGTTCAAGCCCAGGCTGGCTGGGGCTGTGAGCAACCTGCTCTAGTGGGAGGTGTCCCTGCCCATGGCAGGGGGGTTGGAATGGGATGAGCTTTAAGGTCCCTTCCAACCCCAACCATTCTGTGATTCTCTGGCACTACTGGACAGATGGGACTGTGGAAAGGAGGGAGTTAGGAGGAGATCATCTGTCACCTCTGGATGGCCTTGTTTTGCAGTTTCATGAACGCTGGTTTTGCTCCCCCCAACCTCCCCTCGTCTCTGAGCAAGGGGTCCAGCTTGTTACCCGGGGTAGGAGCTGGTGCTTCCCACCAACAGAACTGCTTCTTCAAGGCCAGGAGATACAGTTCCTAATGAGCTTTCAGATTTATTTATGTCCTGCACCTCCAGATAGGATACAACCAGACTACTGCCTTCAAAGCTCCTCAGGGTATGTTTGTTTTCTCCCCTCGTGTGTGTTACGAAGTTTTGTTTACTGCCTTTGCTCTGAGGAGCTCGGTTCTTTCTTGTTGGTTCTCTCTAAATGCAAAAGAAGAATTGCTGCTCAGCTCTTGGTTTAGCCCATGCATTAAAAGTACCATGAACACCCCTTTTTGGATGGCATGAAGGTGAGAAACCTCTCTGCACTCTGAGTAAGAAAAGGTGCTTAGAAAATGTGAGACAGGATCCAGGAGTCCCTTGAGCAAATCAGCCTTCTCACTGCCACAGTCTGCTTCCCCTGGCAAAAGTATCGTTTCTGGGGATTTTTTTTTCCTTGTTCTTTCCCCTCCCCTGGAACTCCTACTGATGGTTCAGGTATTTAAGGCATTTTTTACTTGTGACTTTGCTTCTTATCAGTGTGGAGAGGGAAAAAAAGGGTTAATATTGATTTAATGAAGGAGAAAACAGAAGGAGTGAATAAGAGGCTAATAGCCTGGAATGACAGCACTGTATCAATTCTGAGTTCTCTCAGGAACAATATCCTTGTTCCCAGCAAAGGGAAAAGTAGAACACAACTACAACTGTCACTGACCTCCCACAGAATTTAATGTCTTTTGGAGCTGAGGGCAGAAAAGGCTGTCCTGAGTAACTTGCTGATTTTAATACATGTTCCCTGGAAGTCAGTGGGTTTGTGAAATGCCATATGCAGAAGGATAAAATGCGTGTGTATATATACAGATATTTCTATCTTATACAGCTGTAAAAACAATTACATTCTCTGGGTTTGTCTTCCTTTTTTAACTCTGGATGAATGTGTTTCTCAGCAAGGTTGAACAGCCACCTGTAACAGGTTCTAGGTGGGTTACCCCTTAAGATCTGTTGCCAGCATATAAAACAAGCGTGTCTAAGAACCGAGGGATGAAAACTTCAGGGTGATTTCATTCTTAGCCCGTTCAAGTGGCTTTTCAGTGTAAATAGTTCCCAAATGGGCTGCCTCCAAAAAAAAGGTCCCTTTGGTACAAGGAAGGGGAAGGTTGTGATTGAGCACGTTGATTGGCAACAGCCAAAGTTAAGTATCCTGTGTTTTGTCCGGTGGTAGACAGTGGAAGAAAGGACGCTTTGTTTTTGTGGCAAAGCCACTTTTCTTTGGAAATAAATAAACAAACCTTCCTCAGCTCCTTTAATTTAACTGCCCCTTTGTTTCTGCCTGAAGCCACCAAGACGCTGGCTCCTCGTCCAGAGCCATCTCCATTGTTCGGGCTCTGTAAATACGCACACAGTTGAGCTGTGAGTGCAGGAGCAGAGGATCATCTCCTCGGGAGATGCCTGGGCGTGCATTGCCATCTAGTGTGCAGAGGAGACTCACAGCAGCCGAGGGGCTTCTCCTTCCACCTACTCCCCGGCTACTCCAAAGAGCTGCATCTTTTGGGGTAGCAGCGGCAGTAAAATTTCAGCATCGCCAGCTTCCGATTGTCCAGAATTCTTGGCTTGGGAGTGAGGATGGGCTGGGGAGGGGAAAAGGCTGGTGATAACTTACCCAGCCTGAGGAGGGGTTCTCTGTGGTCGTGGGCTGATTAACGTCCTTTATCTGAGTCAGAAATGAGTTTCTGGGGTTCAGAGCGTGTGTCTGCTTTGTTTTTTATCACTGCTGTGCTTTCATGGCTGATGGCAGTTACAAATCCCATGTTCAGATCCCTAGCCTCCCCAAAGCGGGGGCTGTTTGAACTGGACTTTGCTGTTCTCTTTTGAAATAGATTGGCTACAGGAGAAACGTCACTTCATGGCTGGTGTGGTCTGTCTTCAGCTGGACTTGGATCTCTTGGCCGGCGAGTAAATTCTGCACGTGGAGGAATAGAGATTTTTCTGTCAGTAGAATCCGTCCCTCTCTTGTGCTGAAAAGCATGTCATATTTCCCAACAGAAGCAATATTTCCAATACATAACCAAGCAGAACCAATATTCCCAAATATCAACCCAATAAAAGTAGTATTTCCAAATATTAACCAAATAGAATGAAAATTTCCAATATTATAGCCGAACAGAACCAGTATTTCCAAATATCAACTAAATAGGACCGATAGCCAGAGACAGGTCTGTTCAGGTTGGACAGGAGGAAGAATTTCTTCCCCATGAGGCTGGTGAGACACTGGCCCAGGCTGCCCAGAGAGGTGGTGGAAGCCCCATCCTTGGAAGTGTTTCAGCCCAGGCTGGCTGCGGCTGTGAGCAACCTGCTCTAGTGGGAGGGGTCCCTGCCCATGGCAGGGGGGCTGGAATGGGATGAGCTTTAAGGTCCCTTCCAGCCCTGACAGTTCTGTGATTCTATGATATTTCCAATATTATAACCAGAATCAGTATTTCCAATATTATAACTGATATTTCCAAATATTAATGAAATAGTACCAATATTTCCAGTGTTATAACCAAACAGAACTGATATTCCCAAATATTAACTAACTAGAACTGATATTTCCAATATTATACCCAAAGTGAACCGACGTTTCCCGGGATAACCCCCAGGTTTGGTTGCAGACTCGCTTCCTTTGCCTCCACCCCTTTCTGGTATCATTGCAGGACATCTGAACTGGTGGATTCTCACTGGTGCCAGGAGAGGGGCTGAGTCTCTCCCCGGGCAGCGACTGGACCCCAGCAGGGCTCGGCTGCCAGCGAGGGTTCATTTCCAAACAGTCTCGGTGGGGTTTCAGTTCACTGAGAGGTCAGATTTGAATCGGGTGTGCGGTGGGAGCAGAGGCAGGGGTAACGCCAGATGCTTTTGTTTACGTGTGTTAATCAACGTGGACCCAAACAGCAACAAATGGAACCGCAGCCTCTCTCGGAGTTTGAAACGCTCCGCGTTTGGCTGGGAACTTTGACAACTGTGTTGCTTCGCAGATGGGTGGAAGGTCAGGAGCATTGAAATAAATTAGAGAGGAAAAAACAAACCTGCTGAAGATGCCAGAACCCTCTCAGGACGCCGGAGTTACTGTACATCAGAAATGCCCAGTGTGGGTCTGGAAACCCATCGTTAGGCCGAACCAGCTTTGCTTTGCCCGGCGACGTGGAAGATCTTTAACCGTTCCCGTTCTGAGGGCAGCCCGTGGTGTAACAAATAACAGAGAAGAGTGGGCGTGCAGCCTCCGCACATCCAAGCGCCGGTTCCCAAACGCCTGGTGCTACGTTTGCCAGGGCCAATTAAATAGTGACTAAAGGTGGTTTCCTTTGGAGACAAACCCGGGTTTGCTTTTTGGCTGCTCCTTCTGGAATGGTCAGGATCACGGTTTTATGGGAATTTATGTCGGAAGCAAAGGTTGGTTAGCATCACAGTTTTATGGGAATTTATGTCGGAAGCAAAGATTGGTTTGCGGCCAAAAAGATTTATTTATTTATTAGTTAACTGTTTAATTCAGCTCAGTGAGGCAAGGGGGAAGAGCACATGCCTCATGTTGATTGTGCTGTGGGGAGTAATAAAGAGTTCTGTCCGTTGCAAAACACATTACATCACTTCTGGGTAATTCTCTTGTTGGACAGAGCAATTTGATTTGGGTTCCTGGGAAACTTGTGTGCATTTGGATGGTGTTGCTCGGCGATGGGGTTTGTTGGAATGAGGAAGATGGTTTCCCTAGGGAAGGGTTGTGGTAGGGTGAGTGCTCCTTGGGCTTCGCCCTCTCTTGCTGCAGTACAAGGCACTGCGGAGACCCCAGGGGTCTCTGGTTGGGAACAGGAGTAATAACCTGTCCGAAGGAGCAGCAGATGGGACAAGGAGAGATGTAGAACTCCCCACATCCTTTGGTGTGCCTCCATATACCAGGCAGGTTGTAAAGGGCTGTTCTTCGGCGTTCTTCTGGAGAGGCCTACAAGCCCAAGACAGGTTTGTTTCAGCGTGAGCGCTCGCCAGTGAAAACACAGCGTGTGAAATAGGCTCACTAAAGCAGAAGATGGTTTCAGAGCTTGAAATTCAACCAGGCTCCTGATCAACGTGTGCCAACGAGAAGGGAATATTGTGCTTTGTAAGGATGCAAGCGATGATTTCGTTTAATAAAATCAGTTTAGAGAATGGTCAGAACTGTAGCTGGTTAAAATGTGATGTGCCCATCGAGGGAATAAGAACTTTGTGTGGTTATTTGCTAGTGTTTCTTTTCCCTCTTAGAAGGAAATGCATTATCTGTGAGGAATAATGGACATAAATCTCATAGATGAAAGAACAAAGAGAAACTTTTAAGGTGAGAGGAACTCACTATCAGCTGTTAAAGGCAACTTTAAAAGTGTGTGTTCCTGTGCTGTGCTCTGTTGTATGTGTGTGAGGAGCGAGAACTGATCGGTTGCCTTCACAGTCAGGTGAAGATGCTTTCCAGGCATCAGGGGTGTGTGCTACACTACCACAGAGCTCTGGGGAGAGGGAGGCACTGGCAGCAACCTGCACCTTCTGACAACTGACTTAACTCCCAGAGCTGGACTGCAGAATTAAACTATAATTTGCTCAGGGAGCTCCTGGGCCAAACACTGTAATGAAGGCATGAGGGTCGTGCTAAGGAGCTGTCAGATATTATCAACAATTCCCTTTTAACCTCTGAGTTCTGAAATGTGGATGCGAGTGTAGGGAGCTAACTGCGCTCCCTCCCTTTGATGGTGAGCTAAATGCCAGGCAGGGGCAGACTGGCTATAATTAGCACCGCTTTCCTGGGCAGTAATTTGCAAAATGCCTCCTTCTGAACAGAAATGACCAGCCCTTGATACTCTGGGCTAGCAGCAGTCCTGTGAAATGGCAGCACTGGTGTTAGGGCTGTGGTGGGCTTCAGAACTAATAGCTCTTGCCTTGCACTCTCACCACCAACGCGCGGGCTGTGGGTGAGCTCCTCGTCAGCGTTACCAGTGCTGACGGAGAGGATCCTGACCGTGGGCAGCCACCTGCAAACTGGATTTCGCCGGGGAACCGTTCGTTCCGTGGTCACAGTCCGGCCCCCGCGGACCAGTGAGCGCGGTCAGGCTCTTAACTGGGAAGCTTTTTGACAGCAACCTTTTGATGATTTCAGTGGTTGTTTTCCTCGGGGAATGGGAGCAGTGAAGAGAGAGCTGCTGTGCCCAGGCGCTAGGGCACTCGCCCCGCACGGATCTGCACAGCAGAGGAGTTTCGGGGAGCTGTCTCCCTGCGCAGCCCGACGGCAGTGGGAAAGGAAGGATGAGGAATCGGCTTCCCTGAAACCACGCCGGGTTTCGGGCGTGTGGTGGCAGTTTGCTGGCAGCTTGGTTTTGGTTGTTTTTCCCCCCCTCTCTGAGCTGCAGCAGCAGATTTCTGCGCGGCGCCTGAACGCGAGCGCTGCGCGCGTCCCCTCCCGCTCTGTTTCTCTTGGCTCTTGCTGAACTCTCCGGCGTGTCTTGTGGGACCTCTCCAGCCGGAGCGCGAGCGCAAGAGAGAAGGAACAGCCGCTGGTTTCTCCCGGTGCAAATTGAGCGTGAAATGGGCAGCGTGGCGGGGAGCGGCGCTAGGCCGGCAGATCCTTCACACTCCTCGTAGGCACCTTCGGCTGCAGCGCTGCCGCTGGGAAGAGAGGAGAGCCAGGGAAGAGAGTGGGGGGGGTTAATTTGATTCTGCTATAGCCTGCAGTCCTTGCCTTTTCCGAGCTGATGCCTGGAAGGTTTTTCCAATTAGCTGCTGGGAAGCTACGGAGGGACCTGGAACTGCTGGGCCTTGGCTAAGGGATCCCACCCATGGAAAGAACAGATCATTGGAGCAGGGGTGAGTAGCGCGCGGCCCTTCAGAGCCCCTCTGCCGTTGACAGAAGATCCTTTTTGTTTCCTGGCAGGGTAGAATAGCAGTGCTCGACTAAAAGCAGCTGGCAGGGTGCCTTGAGGATGGCACCAAATGCTAATGTGGCACCGAGGGAAGATTCCGATTCCAGTTTCAGCAGGCAGCGTTTCCTCTGCAGGGGGATCAGATGTGGTTTCAAGAAGAGGAGAGTTTTGTGCATTTCTGTGCAGATTTTAAAGCCTGGGATAGTGCAAACCCTGGATCTCCTGCCAGACATGAACCTGTGGCCTTTGGGAAGGTTTGGGGCTTTTTTTTGCACCCACTCTGAAAACCATATTAATGAGGTATAAGGGATTAACTGCATTAATGCACTAATTTGCATCCCAGCAGCAGTTTCCTACCTCAGCAGAAGTGACTGGATGTTCAGACACATTTTTAAACTCTCCATGCATCTTCTACTACTTAAAAGACGTGAGGGGCCAGTAAAAAAAGGAGTGTGTTGCATTTTATGGTGCCAGATGAGTTCCAAACTGTTGCTGATAATGCCTGGAACGTTACCCGTGCTGTGAGGGTAGGTCTAGCAAAGATTTCTTTTAAAAATGAGGATATTTTCTAACTGATTTCCTTTTCTTTGACCTTTTATGCATCTTTAACAATAATCCTTGGAATAGAAAGTAACATCTGTTGATAAATGCATATGGACACTGAACTTCTCTGGATCATTTCCTAATGCTTTATTAGGTGTTTCTTTTTGCTTTGGATACGTATGTGCATGGAACGTAGCTTTGGGTGGCTCTTTAATCGGGTGCAGGGACACACAATACTCAGATGCCGTGCTGACAGGAACCGTAGGAGAATGCACAGCAGAAGGCTGAGCTGTACAAGAGTACATGCATTTTTTCATTCATAGGCAGTAAATTATTAACGGGATCAAATCAGCATCTGGGCTTTCTAGGAATGACTTTGCCCACGTGCTTACCTCTGAAATCCCTGCCTCAGGCAGCTCAGCCCTGGTCCGGGCTCTCAGGGAGTGGGTGTGAAACATTGACAAGACCCCTGTGAAATTGTGATGGGAATTCCCAGTGCCCTCCGTTTGGCAGCGGTCAGTCACTGGAAGCTTTTAGGATGTGTCGTAACCTCTCCCTTTGTGCTGGCTCAGCTCTCCGTGGCTTTTGTGTAGGAGACTTGGACTTAAACCACTTCCTATTTCCTTTACTCCTTGCTTTCCATACAGCCCCCAAAGCCTTTTATCCCTCGCACCCCGATTTGCATATGTGAATAAATGGGATCTTTTCACATGCTGGGGTTTGGGTTTTTTCCCTCTGTTAGCTGCCTCAGTCTGAGTGACACCTTTCATTTGAGGTTTTGGTTAGTCAGACAAGTAAGAGCTGGTGACACAGTCCCTGCATTACTCAAAAATCTGAGCTTCGTATTTGTCATAAGTCAAAGAATCCAAGAGGCTTTTCGTGTCGTATTCTGAGTCTGCGTGTGGCTGGGCAGTCAGAGCAGGGTAAGGAGGAGTGCTTGGCCGAGCTGCTCTCAAACTAGGATGCTGTTTGCGCGGCAGTGCCTCTCGCACGCAGAATTCAGCAGCCGGGACGTGGAAATCAATTGTTTGGAATCTATTTGGTTGACTTGTGGCTTTTTTCTTACGCTGATTCCTTACAACGCACTTCTGTGAGTAGCCGCCTTCTCTGTGTGGGTTGTTTTTTTTTTCCTTTCCTTTTTATCTTTAGCGTTTTAAAAGCCAGGAATGCACAGGGATTGTTTCACGGAATCTGAAAGCCATAACTTGTGTACCTCGATTGGAATCCCCTTTTGCCTGCACCACGCTCTCAGCTTCTCCTCCCTCCCTCGTGGGCCCCGGTGTGGGCACGGAGGGCAGGAGGGCTGCAGGCAGCGTGCTGCAGGGGCCTTTCCTCCAGAGAGGTGGCCCGGGTGCACCCGCAGGGGTGTCGGTGAGACCAGGGAGGCTGTGGAGCAGGACATCGCCCACCCTCCTGTGCCTGTCAAAGTGGAATGCTCTCCTTCCTCTGAACAACAAAACAATCCTTTAATCAACAACATGCCATAACAGAGGCTCTGTGTTACTGAAACCAGATGCGCTCTTGTCTCTCAGGCTGGGCTTTACCCTCCGAGCTTTCCGTGGAAGGGTTTGATTTCCATCATAGGTGTGCTGACGAAACGCTGCTCCCCGGCGTGTTGTATCCCATGCTGGTGGTCAGGAGGAGCAGATGGAGTCAGGAACAGGTTCTGTTCGTTTATCTTCTGATTCTTCCTCCCTGAAGCACACGCAGCAGAGCGTGTGGATGTTTATTCCTGTGCTTCAGGGCTGGTGGAGCCCCGGGGCCAGGTTAGTGTGGTGTGGGGTATGGCCTCATTTCAGAGCTCTCTTGAGGCTGAGCTTGCAGCAGGAAAGGCTTGCCCGCGGCCGTCCGTACTCTGAGATGGGCTCTGGCAGTGACTCCCCAAACGTGGCCGCGGTTCCCGAAGGCAGGGACTTTCTACGTTGTCACCATGTGTAACTTATTACCCGTTCTCTGTCTGGCAGAGTGCAGCCACCCGCGTCCATGGTAAACATTTGTAGAGAGCCACTGCTCAGTGTCGTGTTTCAGCGTTGTCTTCTGAAACCCCAGAGCCTGGAAGCAGCTTCCCCCATGAGAAAAGGAGAAGAAAACGAGGTCATGGTGGAAGCAAAACCCATGCAGGACAGGAATCTGTGAAGCCAGTCTGGGGGTAGTTCTGTATTGCTCCCACGTCATCCCAGATTTCCTTACCAGTGAGATAGATTCTGCTTTGCAGGAAGGAGCCAGAAAATCCAGGTTTCACCTGGCTGAGGTGAAAGCCATTTTCGGAACTAGTGGCTTTAGCCTACAGAGCACTCCCATTCACAGTGGTTTAGGTCTCATTTATCTTCTTAGGGCCCTTATTTCTGCAGCCTGCAACAGACAGAGTGAGGAAGCTTCGTTGTGGTCTGCTCATACCAAGCTTTAAATGCAAACCCACCAGATGCCCCCTGGAAAGCCCAGAGGTGGCAAACGTGGCTCCTGGAGAGTTCCAGGGTGTTAGGTCCTCCTCGCCACTCACGGAGAGCCCAAGGCCCCGATCTGCACGCGGCCGTGGGGAGGGGATGCTTTGATGGTTTGTTTTTAATAACATCAGCTATTTTAACTTGATGAAAAACATTCTGTTTTCTGACCCAAAGAAGGGGGGTTTTTTTTGCCTAATGGAGTCCCCGATGGCCACATCTCAGAAGTTTTAATGAATATTTCATTGCTTATGAAGATTGACCTTCGTACACATGTAGGAGAAATAAAAGGGTGACACCACATCAGAAAACATTTGCAACTTAATACAGGACAATGTGGGAACAGTATCTCTGATACAACTCACTGAGCTTTTATGTCTCAACAAGCATCAGCATCAAATATACTTGGCTTAAGAATGAAAACAAACAAACCCCAGCAGCATATACATGAGCTGCCTGAGTCCGCAGCTCAAGCGGGAAATCAGGGATGGAAAGTGAGATCTTTCCAAGTTGCATATTTCTGACTAGAGCAAGAGTCAAACTCTATCGAGAGAGGCATGAACTAGTCCCCACTGTGCTTCGTGTCTGAGAGCAGCATTATAAACCACTCTAGCACGGGTGGTGTGGCACAGGGGTGATTCCACCTCTCCAAAACTGCCCATGACACAGAATCATAGAATGGTGGGGGTGGGAAGGGACCCCTGGAGATGGACCAGTCCAACCCCCCTGCCCCAGCAGGGTCACCCAGGGCAGCCCACACAGGAACAGAGCCAGGCAGGGCT
>JANVCC010000064.1:225137-266459 GCA_025345505.1 Todiramphus chloris collaris
AGCCCTGCCTGGCTCTGTTCCTGTGTGGGCTGCCCTGGGTGACCCTGTTGGGGAAGGGGGGTTGGACTCCATCATCTCCAGAGCTCCCTTCCAGCCCCACCATTCTGTGATTCTAGAGAGGTGGTTTATGATGGAGCAACCATAGTATCCAAAGGGAGCTGACGCTGAGGAGATCACACCTTTGAGAACTTGCACCGTGTTTGAAGACCTTCTGTGCCCTACTTACATAAAAGCAGCCTCAGCAGAAGGCTCTTGGGTGTCCCCAGTTAGGTACAACTTGTTTTTCAAACCACTCTACCCTGTTAGGCAACAGTGAAGACCAAAAGCTCAGACTTGATTTTTGATAGAAACCATAAAATAGAATAATCAAAAGATTTGCTTCAAAAAGTCTTTTTAGTCATCTGCAATCCTGTATACAAGTGATCAGAAAAGCAATTAGCATTCAGGAAATTGGGGCTGGGGAAGGAGAAGTGCTGAATTGGTGTGCTCTGAGGAGAGAGGGACCAGCAAAACGCAAAGCTGAGTTCTCTCTGGGTGTCTGTGGTCATTTACATGTAAGTGAATTTAGGCTTACAGTTTGCCAGCTCCCTGTTGCTCTGTGTGCCTCTCTCACCCGGTTCTGAGTTTCTCTTGCACATGTTCATGAAAATGCAGCAATCTGTGACTTTTCTCCTCGCTCTGACATTTGTTTCAGCTTCCACTTGGGGTTGGGTTCTTTTGCTCTTCAATAATAATGATTTTTCTTAATAGACTGAAGTTTTTCTGTACACATTTTCCACGAGCGTTATTCCAAAAGGCCTTTGTGTAGGAAATCCTGGCCTTTCAGCACTTTCTGTTTCTGAGCTGACAGCAGTTCTGCTTGGGGAAACAGGAGAATGACTCCTGGCTGTACAGTTGAGTGTCCATCATCTGCAGCAGGGAGGGCTGAGCTGCCTCATCCTATTCCCTGCACCTTTAAGGGAGCATTTCATGGTTTTTTCTTCCTGGGGCTGGATAAAGATCTCTCTCTATTTTTTTTTTTTTTTTCTAAACAGCTTTTTGGAAGACACCTCAGCCTCTTATTTGCTTTCCCAATAGTCTTAAGTGCTTATGATCCATCTGTAGCTTCTGTTTCCAGAGAAGATCATTGTAAATAGAGGATACCAGGGCTGGCAGCGGGAGTGGTGGTGATGCTCGCTGCCTGGGCAGAGATGACACGGTTAAATCTCTGCCTTGCTGTTCTGAAAGGGAAAAAAAACCCAGAGCAGATCCTGATGGTGTGCTGAGTGACTGTGTGTGCCCGAGAGGGCTCTGCCCTGGGCCATCTCCCCACAGGGCTGAAGTTCAGAGACAGGTTTTATTATTGAGAGTCTGCCTGAATGTATAAAGGAAAAAGAAAATAAAAAAGACTAAAACTGGAGGGGGGTTCACTGTTATCTGATACATGAATATTTATGGAGGTATTTTCAGGGAACACATTATTTTGCAGACTCCTGAGCTAGAGGAGGCTGAACAGTTCGCCTGCCTGCGAGTGTTTGATTTTATTCGAGCCGTATCTTTATTTGTAAACTGTCAGGTACAGTGCCAAAAGCCACTGGCATTCGAGGTCTGGGTGAGCCCTGAACGCTGAACGCTTTCTGTCTGATGGCTCCAGACAGAGCAGCCCTTCCCCGGTTCCCTGCTGCTCACCACGTCTTGGAGCCAGTTGATGTGGGTGTTGTGCTGATGCATTGTTACACGCCTGGCTTGCCCCTGCTCACTGACCTGGTCTTTCTGTCTCCTCTCTCCACCCTCCCCTCTCCCTTGGTGCAGCTTTCGCTCCCGGAGGAACAGAATGAAGTAACCAGGAACGGCTGTGAATCCAAGGAGCTGGTCTACCTGGTACAGATCTCCTGTCAGGTAAATAAACACGTTTTCTGCCCACACCTTGCTTTGCAGATTCAGTTGCATCACATTTCCACAGCCTTGGAATGTTTTGCTGCACCGGGTTTCTGCGGCACGTGTGGGGCTGGCTTGGTGTCCCTGACCAGCTCAGTCCACCCAGGGATGGAGGGGTGGTACTGCGGGCAGAGGGCTGGCGGAACAGGAGAGGGAGCGTCAAGGGGAGGAAAAAAGGGAACCTGTTAAACAAATAATCCTCACAGCTGTTGGCACCGAGATCACCGAGCGGGGCCGGAGCCACACGTGTGTGAACTTAGTCCCTGCGGGCGTGTGGCTGCTGGGGGGGAGTCTGGGCACACGGACACCGCAGCCACACAGCCAGAGGCAGCGGGCGAGGAGAAGGCTGCCTGCTGGTTTTGGTGATGGAGAAGAGGAGGCTGAGAGGAGACCTTACTGCTCTCCACAGCTGCCTGAAGGGAGGGAGTAGTGACCTGGGGGTTGGTCTCTTCTCCCAGGTAACTGCTGATAGGATGAGAGGAAATGGGCTGCAGTTGCTCCAGGGGACGTTTAGGTTGGACATTGGGAACAATTTCTCTCCTGAGAGAGTGGTGAGGCCTTGGGACAGGCTGCCCAGGGAGGGGGTGGAATCACCATCCCTGGAGGGGTCCAACAGACATCCAGATGTGGCACTTCAGGCCATGGTTCAGTGGTCCTGAGACTGTTTGGTAGATAGTTGGGCTTGATGATCTTGAAGTTCATTTCCAACCTTATTGGTTCTATGAAGGAGTCACACTGCTGGCAGCCAGGAGATGGAGATTCCTGATCTCCTCCCAGTTACATCTCCAGACATCTGGTATGAAATTCTTCCACTGCCTCTGCTACTGTGATGTCAAAACAGCGTGGGTGGATCGATCTGCTGCTTTGTACCGCGGAGTCCCCGTCTGCTAACACGGGGCCGGCGCCGTTGTCAAACGCTGCCTGATGGCTTATCGGATGGTGCTGTGTGGAATGACATTGGAGTCTGTGGGAGACAAATTCCTTTGGGAGTTAGTGCCTGTGATCTGCCAGTTCTCTGGTCTCAGCATCATAGCTCCTTGTCAGGATTCACCTCAGCGCTTCTTAGTGTCCATCTTAGCAATTTATTCTGGATATTAATGGGAATCACTGTGGCCTCGGTCACTTTTTCAAGCTCTGTGTGCATTTTTACCAGCACAGCAGCATCAGCACGCGCAGAAATATGAATCTGTGCTGAATTTGCTCTTCTGATCATCTCTCCCGTGAAGAGAAGCTGAGAGAACTGGGGCTGTTCAGTCTGGAGAAGAGAAGCCTGAGAGGGGATCTCATGGATGTCTATAAATATCTGAGGGGTGGGTGTCAAGTGGAAGGGGTCAGTCTCTTGTCCATGGTGCCCAGTAATAGGAGAAGCAATAATGGGTATAAGCTGGAACCCCAGTAGAGAAATGGTCTGGTGAACTTACTGGAGGGTGGTTTTTAGTGGGGAAGAGCGTGTCTGAACCCGGTCAGACCAAGGCAGCAGCCCACCAGTCTGTCAGCCTGGTGCCAGGTCAGCAGCTGGGCAGTGAGGGGGCACCAGTGTGTGATCTGTGGCCTCAGCTGCTTTCATCTGCTCCTCAGATGGTTTGCTGTGATGGAAACCTACCCACTGAACTGGATGGTTGGTGTAGCCCTGCTCTAGGAAGGGATGACGAGCAGGAGGGGAAATTATTTCTCAGCACACAACAGTATCACATGAATGTGCTGCCACAAAAGGGTTGTGGGGTTTTTTTTAAGCAACAGAAGCTTCTCCAATTAAATGGTAGCTTGTTAATGTCGTGTTCTTTGGGCTTTTTGCCTTCAGAAAGCAAGCTCAGAATTACAGAAATGAAGCTCCTCATATCCAATTTGTGCTCCAGAGCACAAGTGAAAATCACTGTTGCAGTCTAAGAGGACGGGACAGTGATTATGGTTTCTTTCTCTAAGTGATGCATCTTGGCAGGGCTCCCGATTATCATGTGGTGCTTTGTAGACAAGGCTGGGCCTGGCCACAAATTGAAGAGGACAGTTGGCTTCATTCTTCAGAAACACTGAGTCCTGCCCCATCACTACACAAGTGTCAATGCAGTGCAGAGTTTGTCTACGATGTGACTTCTCCAGGAGCTGGGCTTGGCTCAAATCCAGAATCAGAGGAGGATCTTTCTTCTTTCTTCTTTCTTCTTTCTTTCTTTTTCTTCAGTGATGGATCTTTCTTCTTTCCTTAGCTGCCTTGTTATTTATTCCTGACAGAGGAGTTTAACGTGCATGTGATTTTAATAGCAACCTGGGAAAGTGGACAGTCCTTTGGGACAGATAGTCCAAAGCACTTTGATCCAGCATCATCCACTGCAGGCTGCAAAGTTGCTTTGATCAACAAGTAATGTTAGATGTTAGGTGGCTGAGCAAGCATCAGGTGAAAGACAAGATGCCTCAAACCTGAACCACTTGCACAGAAATATTGAATGTTTTGGGTTGGAAGGGACCAACCAAGATCATCCCGTTCCAACCCCCCTGCCATGGGCAGGGACACCTCCCACTACACCAGGCTGCACAAAGCCCCTTCCAAGCTGGTCCTGAACACCTCCAGTGATGGAGCATCCACAGCTGCCCTGGGCAGCCTGTTCCACTGTCTCATCACCCTCATAGTGAAGAACTTTTTCCTAATGCCTAATTTAAATCTCCCCTCTTCCAGTTTGAAGGCATCACGCCTCATCCTATCACTACAAGCCCTTGCAAAAAGTCCCTCCCCAGCTTTCTTCAGATCGTGGAAGGCTGCAATAGGGTCTCCCCAGAGCCTTCTCTTCTCCAGGCTGAGCAACCCCAGCTCTGTCAGCCTGGCCTCCCAGCCCTTGCATCATCTTCACGAGCCATCTGCATGCCTGCAGAGCCCATAGATGAAGTTCATAGGTCTTGGAAGAGCATCTACACTTCCAAACAACAGATCCGTGGGATATAAAATGTAGGACAAGAAGGTTAGTGAAGGGTATTTACAAAAAAATCACAGAAACCACATCAGAATAAATAGAATGTTTTGGTTTAGGGGAATCAGCGACAGAGTTCTCGGGGAGAACCGTGAATTGACTTGTTCCTTAGATCTTTGTGGTCCCTGGGGCCTTCCTGGGGTTACAGAGCAGGTAGTGTGTGCCCCAGATTTGTTCAGAAACCATGGAGCAGGTGTTTCTTGTCGCTGCACATTGTGTAACCCGGGATAAACCGACCTCGTTCGGCAGACACTCCTCGAGCAAGATTTTCCCTTGGAAGGGTTGAAAAGAGGCGGAATCGCTTCGTCGCAGTCCTGCCGTGAATCCCCGGGTTCTTCGCTTCCTTGGCAGGGGCCGGCAGCCTCCAAACCTCAAAAGCTGTGAGCTGGAGACATTTGGTGGAATTGCAAACTGATACTGGGAGAGGCTGAGGAGGAGGTTTGTGATCAAGGGCTCAGCTTTGACAGATAAGAGGGAACCGAATTTCTGGTTTTCCAGTGCTGCATCTTTTAACTGGTCTGTGGTTTTAAAATGCTGTATTTATTTCCAACTTCGTGGTTTACCTTTTGAAAAGAGCCCGTTAGGGATATTAGATATTAAAGGCGGCCGGTCTGAAATGTTTCATCTCCTGGGTCTTGGCACCGTTTTTCAGTGTTTCTTCTTAAAACTGACATGTGCAGCTGCCAAAAGAGCAGCTATTTTTCCCTTTTGGCTACAGCTCTGTTAGCAGAACTTCTCCAAAGCTGCTTCTGTTTCTTATGCTTCCTAAATAGTGTTCTAGAATTCTCAGTGATGTTTCACCCTTCACTTGCCAAGAAGGACAGTGAGGGGCTGGAGCGTGGACAGAGAAGGGCAACGGACCCAGAGGGCCCTGGGCTTGTTGAGCCTGGAGCAAAGGAGGCTGAGGGGAGACCTTCTGGCTCTGACAGCTCCTGACAGGAGGCTGGAGCCAGGGGGGTCGGGCTCTGCTCCCAAGGGACAAGGGACAGGGCAAGAGGAACCGGCCTCAAGTTTCCCCGGGGGAGGTTTAGGTTGGAGCTGAGGAACAATTTCTTCAGTGCCCTTGAGGGTTGTCCAGGGCTGTGCCAGGCTGCCCAGGGCAGTGGTGGAGTCCCCGTGATCTCGGAGGCAGAGTAGGGTAGTTGGCCACTGACTTGCCCCGTTTCTTACGATCTTAGTGATAATTTTCCAAACACCATTAACTTTTTTTGCTTCCTTCTCAGGTGTGAAGATGAATGGGTTTGTAACGGAACCAGTGTCACACACAGCACAGTTCTGATTCTTTCCATGCCTCTGACTTTCTGTTACTCTGTGCATGGTGTGACGGGTGCCCGTCCTGTTGCGTAGCGGCCGAAACTGGGGCTACGGGGTTTGGCTTTCTTTTTGAAACAAAATTTATTGGCATCTTTTCTTCCTGCCAATCAGTTTCACCAAAACTGCTTTTATGGGCTTTTGTCACTTAAAAACCAAAAAAATAATTACCAAAAAGCACCTTTCTGCTTCAGTGATACGCCCAAGAAATAAGAAAAGATCTTCCTCTGCCCGAGCTGCTGTTGCAGGGTCTAACCTGGGGAGAGTCATTCTGGACAGGGTGTTTGGTTTGTTTTACTGACCTCAGGCAAGCAATTTCCAAAGGTTTTCTTTGATTTCTTTTGAAGGTGATCAGTGCTGGGTTACTTTGTGCTTAGGTGCTGGGGGGATTGTGGCAGGGTCTGGGGTGTAGGGGGTGTCGTGGTTCAACCCGAGGGGTCCACCTCAGCGTTTGCAGATGGGTGTAAAGGGTGCCTGCTGCCTGCAGGCTGCTGGGGTTCTCCTTCCCGTTTCTCAGCAGCCGGTGGCTTTGCAGCGTTTCCTTTGTGGCTGGGAGCTGTGGCGGGGATCACTGGAATTTTCTGAGGTGTGGAAAAGCACCGTGGCCACCCTCCCTGCCCTGCTGCTCTCAGGGTGTCGTTTTACTCGCGAGATGATTGATAGTGGACTGTTGAAACTAGAACCCATCAGCAGAGCCTGGGGTGGCGGGGATTTCATCGTAAATCCTACCCCGAGTTCCTGAGGTGTCTGTCAGCCTGCCAGTCAGGAGTGGGCTTTGTTCAGGGCAGTAAATGGTGTTACGGTTTCAATGCCATGTCTGGGGCCTGCTGGCTTCCCAGAGCTGCTCAGCACAAGCAGGGAGCACACTGGTGTCCTTCAGAGCAGCTCCTGGGCAGGCTTGTCTTCCTACCTGTGTTTTTAGTGGTCCTGTCTGTAATTGGAATCAGGGATCACAAGGAAGTATAATTTTTAGAGAGGAAAAGCTGCAGTAGTTTCCATTAGTATCTTATCTTGTTTATTTCTGCTGATTGCAATTAATTGATAATAAACTGATAATTAACGCTGAAAGGGATTAATTTCTTCTGTAGAATTAGGGATTCACCACATAAATATCACAGAGAATCCCTGAATCCCACCATGGTGGGGGTTGGCAGGGCCCTCTGGAGCTGATCTGGTGCCACCCCCTGCCCCATCCAGCAGGGGCACCCAGAGCAGGGGCCCAGCAGCGCAGGGTCCAGCCAGGGTGGGAATCTCTCCAGAGAAGGAGACTCCACAGCCTCTCTGGGCAGCCTGGCACAGCCTCCCACACCCTCACACCAAAGAACTTGCTCCTCCTGCTCAGGGGGAACCTCCTGGGTTCCAGTTGGTGCCCGCTGCCCCTTGTCCTGGCGCTGGGCACCACTGAGCAGAGTCTGGCCCCAGGCTCTTGCCCCCCGGGGCCCTTTAGCTCTTGCTCAGCATTGCTCAGCTCCCCTCTCAGGCTGCTCTTCTCCAGCTGCACAGCCCCAGGGCTCTCAGCCTGGCCCCAGCACAGAGATGCTCCAGCCCCTCAGCAGCTTCCCAGCCTCTGCTGGAGTCTCTCCAGTGGTTCCCTGTCTCTCTTGAACTGGGGAGCCCAGAACTGGACCCAGTACTGCTGAGGTGGCCTCACTGGGGCAGAGTAGAGGTAAAATATGCTATATTTTCTCTTCTGCCTTGTGCTCTGTCCATCCGTATGTTCCATCATCTCACGATAGCTGGTCTCTCGCGTGTCCATTTCCTTTATGGAAGGCAGAGAACCCCCTGCCCTGGAGCAGTGAATATTTAGTGTTTCCACCATTTTCATCTTATTTAAAGATCCCTCCTGCACATATTTTATTTTCCTCTGATCCTAAGCATGCTGAGCTGCCTGAGAACAGAACAGGCATCACACTGCAAGCTGTCGATGATGTCTTCTAAGTCAGGTCCACTCCAGAAGTGTGCAGACACCTTCTCCGTGTCCGGGCTGCAGCAGTTACTGGGCTGAGCACTCACCACTGCCCAGCTCTGCCAGGCTGAAAGAGTCCTGGGAGCAAGTGCTGATGTTTGCTGAGTAAAATTTATGCATTCCTCACTGGGATTAAGCTAATGCAAATATCTTCAGCTTCAGGAAAAGCCATAATGCCATGGTGGGAAGGAGTGAACTCCTGTTTGCCAGGAGCAATGAGTCCGTGGCCTCAAGGTGAGACTTGGATGTGTGCTAGCCAAAAATTCCTTCCAAAATAAAGCAGCTTTACGTTGCCTTAGTGCAAGGTTCCTTGAAGTTTCAGAGATTTATAATTTCCCTCAAGTTATAATAATACATCAGAAGTCATGAAATCATCGAGGAGATTTTGGTAAACACACTTAAGCTTAGATAAAGCCACCACACTTCCTGGGTAAACACAGCGGGCTGGATTTTATCAGCCCTGCTTTCTGTTTGCACTAAATTTCGAAGCCATTTTCCAGTGTGACTTGAAATAGAAAAAGGGCGAAAGGGTCGTTCTGGAATAACATACAGAACCCAAGACCCAGACAGCTGTAAAAGTCACCCACATGGCCCAGTTAAACCCCACTGGTGGATGCTGGCGGCTTTCCAGCTATTTAATACGTGGTGTTTTCTTACTGTAGGGTCAAACTCAAGTGACTTTTGCCATGTACTTTCATCTCATTTTCTGGTCGCCATCTCCATGTGGACTGCTAAAGGTTCAGGAGAGCATCCATGTGATTTCTCTCAGGAAATAGGCATTTGAACCAGAAAAGAAAGGTCTGTCCCTGCCTTAAAATAAATAAATCTGAGGTGCTACAGAGCAAACATACTCGGAGCGTGGGACAGGAAAGCTCTGCGTGCTGGAGCTCGCTGAGAGGCATTGATGGACAAGGAGGAGTCTTCTCTGCACAGACGGAGGCAGATTCAGCTGGAAACAGTCTTCTGCTTGTTCTTCCACAGCGGGGAGAGATCTTTAGTATTGAAAGGAAAATAATCCGTATTAATAAAAAAATAATCTGTAAATCTTTATTATAAAATTTCAGCATATCTGTTTTGGAAATGGACCGTGTCACAAATATTGACAGCTGATGAACTTCTTTTGTGTTAGCTGGGTGCCTCTGGGCAAGCCATCGATTGGTCAGCACACAGCAGGGGAAAAATTGCTTCTTCCCAGATTCTGAGTGAAAACCAGTAAGTCCACATGGAAATATTCCTGTATGGGACTGGCCTTGAGCTTATGGGAGCCCCTCTTAGAAATGAGTAAGGCTTTTGTAGCAGTCAGTCAAAGGGTTTAAGAGATGATTGAGCAAAGGTGGGGGTTTTTTTTTCCCAACTAGGGGAATGAAAATGCAAGGGATATTTTAAAATGCCTTCCTCTTAAATTTACTTTTCCCAATCCAATGTATTCCATAGCCTGTTTAACCAGCTTGAGAAGCTGGGTTCTGGATCCTGATCCCTTGTCTCATGTGGTGTAAAGCCTGGGTAGCTTTCCATGATCTGCCACCTCCGTATAATGGTTTTACTAATGGCAGCTTCAAACCTCAGGCTCAGCAGAAATTATATCATCAGTTCAGTGACCTCCCATCATTAGTTTTTTCCTTAGCATCATGTATTGCCTTGTGTCGTGTCCTGGTTTGGGTGAGAACAGCACCAATTCTGGGGAGTGCTGTAACTTCTCAGCTCAGCTGTTCTCCCCGCTGCCCCGGCTGCAGCAGCAGCGGTTGGCACAGGCAGGGGCTGCTCCCAGCAGGGAGAACCCCCATGGGCACAGTCGGTACCCAGGGCTGGGGTGCAGCCCGAGGCCACTCCTGGGGCTTGGCCACCACGCTGGGGGTGCAGAAAGTCAAAGGTGGCACCTGCAGGAGGGGCGGCCAGGACAGGGGACCCCAACCTGGCCGGCACGGGATCCCATCCCACGTACGGCACGGTCGGTGTAAAGCCGAGGGATCGGGAGGGTCTCGCCTGGCTTGGCTTTGCTCAGCTCGGGTCCTCTTCTGGTTTCTCCCTTGGATGGCGTCCCGGGAAGTCTCTGTCCATTCTGCCTTCCATCCTGATCTGTGTGTCCCGAGTCCAGCCCCTGAATCCAGCTCCTGAACACAGCTCCCATCTGCCACTGGGCCCAGTCTGGGATTTCCCAGTGCTGCTCCTCAGCATCAGTGGTGTCGGTGATGTAAGTGCCATCAAGGGGGATGGTTGGGTACTGGCTTTGTTTGTGTTTGTATCTATGCCATTTTTGTGATTATTATTGTCATTCAGGCTGTCCCGGTTCCCTTCTCCACTGGCTGAGTCTCTCTCCCTCATTCCCTTTCGGGGGTTAACACAGAGCGGCTGTCCCAGGTCTAAGGGGGCGCCCTGACCCAAATGCTGACAGTTGATAAAAACCCAAGAAGCTCTGTGCAGTGCACCAAGATCCCACCAGTCTTCCATCATACATTTAATCCCACACGGCATGCAGGAGCAGGGAGAACAAATCAGATGGTTCCAAGAGCAGGAATGACCCCAGATTTTCCATTTTGTGAGAAGTTCCATAATGCTGGCAGTGGAAAAGGTGGTGACAGTTTCTGTAAAATTATATTCCCCCAAATACTTTGGTTTTGTTCAGGAGGGATTGATGTTTGGTTTTTTCAGTCGATGATCAATTTTTCCTTTTAAAGGAAACCATTCGATGGCTCATTGAAATCTTCCTTTGAGGCTTGATTTATATATATTTTTTAATCTATTTTCAAGACATTTGTCATATCCAGGTTTGTAACTGGAGGTCTTGAATGCAGGAAATCGTTTGGCTGTGTTTTAACTTCACCTCTACTCTCAAGTCCCATTGAAACTAATGGGATTCAAGGATGTGCTTCATTAGATCAAGACCATCAATAATTAAAGAGTGGAATTGAATCAGAAAATTGCAGGATGATCAAATATTTATTGGAGCAACAATTTATGGAAATAATTAGAAATGTGAAGGAAGCATTTTTCCCTTAGGGCTGTTGCGTGGCCACAGCAGCAGGGATGTTCAGGTTTGCTCTAAAACAGGGGTGACAACAGGAGACCAACTTCCCAGTCCCTTCCTTGTTTCTACTATTATATTACCTCTCTAAATTACAAAAGAACCCTTTTGCAAAACTCTTCTGGCAGGAAATGGGAGCAAGATGTTCCATTTTTACATGATACAGTGCATGGAACTTTGCTTGGTACAACTTTTAGAGTAACCTACTGCACGCACGCTTCTTGGGTTTAGCTCAGCTGAGCTTATCCTGCACGTGGCCAAGGAATGGGCAGTGCCATTCCCATAGGGATCCTGTGGTCCTGTTGCTAAAGACCCTGAAGTCCAGGGCTGTGACTGCAGGTGTTGGGCTGACTGGAGCATGTCCGGGGAAGGCAACGGAGCTGGGGAAGGGGCTGGAGCAGGAGTCTGGTGAGGAGCAGCTGAGGGCCCTGGGCTTGTTGAGCCTGGAGCAAAAGAGACTGAGGGGAGACCTTCTGGCTCTGACAGCTCCTGACAGGAGGTTGGCGCCAGGGGGGTCGGGCTCTGCTCCCAAGGGGCAAGGGACAGGACAAGAGGAACCGGCCTCAAGTTTCCCCAGGGGAGGTTTAGGTTGGAGCTGAGGAACAATTTCTTCCTGGCAAGGGTTCCCCAGGGCTGTGCCAGGCTGCCCAGGGCAGTGGTGGAGTCCCCGTGATCTCTGGAGGGGTTTCCAAGACCCCCGTGGAGCTATGGTGCTGAGGGCCATGGGGCAGTGGTGCCCTGGCAGTGCTGGGGGATGGTTGGAGACGGTGATCCGAAAGTGTTCTCCCAACCCAAATGATTCAATACCTTCCCTGGGCATGGTGATGGTGGCTCTGGCCTCCAGATGTGTTCACCACCCCTCTTCTGGAGGCTGCTGCTGCTGCAGGGATCTCTTGGCTGGTTGCCTACCTGCTGCCAACCGGCTGCAGTTGCTAGGTGTGGGCGCGCTGGTTCTGGGTTACCTTCCCGCACCTCGCACTGACTGTGGCAGCTCCGGGCTTGCCCCATGAGTTGTGCAGCACAAGAAGAACCTCTCAGGGAGATGGTGGGGCCAGAAACACCCCTGTTGTTGTGAGGTAAGTTGTCCCCCCTCATTAATCAACCTCCTTGCTAGCTGTTGGTGACCTCGTTAGTCTGAGGACGTGGAATGTGGTTCAGTGGGAGCACAGAGAACACCGTCTGTCTGCCCGTGCTCTCCAGAGCTGATCCCACACTCCCCATGGTTTGCTGACCCCAGCCCTCCCTGTCCTGGGGGTGTAACTCTTACTGTCTTCATTCATGACACAAGGAGACCACAAATCTGCAGCCCAGCGCTGAAACCGGGAACCTCCCGGGACAGGCGATGGCCGCTGGACACACGGGTCTGCTACCTGCACGGGCACCATCCGAGGTGCTGTGGAGAGGTCCCGGGAAGCACGGGCAGCAGCAGCCCGGTCCTTCCTCGCCTCTGTCGTCCCTTATATCAGTGGGTACACCTTGTGCAGCTGGCGGGCACGAACAGCAGCTTATCCAGAGAGCAAGAACCACTCTGTTGGGTAAGGCGGGGAGATGAGAAAGGCAGGAGACTTCCCCTGCCCTTGCCCGGGGAGTCCCTGTGCGGGCAGCGTCGCGAGGCTGCACGGCGGAACCCTGTGGCTCCCGGCTTTCCTCAGCCTTCCCCGGGGGATGCAGCTTTGTCTGGATTGTGTAGGGCCCATAGAGATTCTTTCTCTTTATACAGAAGGCCATCCTGTTGACTTGAGGGGAAAAACCAAAGGCTGCAGAAGCACTTTGTGCTTGAGCTGGAAGGTGAGGAAGCTTTGGGAAGGCCCATGGTCACACCTGTAAAAGAGGAATACTCTCATTTTAGGGGCTGAGAGGCTTAATGAGCGTTCATAAACTGCTGTCGCGTGTAAACCACTGCATCTTTACAGGTTGTGCCTTTGTGGGCTGGGTTTTTTTGATTGACCATGACACACTTAGAAGTCGTTGCTAGGTAGTGAAAGCTTCACAAAGCAAACTCTGCTGTGCTGCTGGCCTTCCAAAGCATGCTGCCCCGGCCCCTTCCCTGCCCCCTGAGGCCATATGTACCTTGTCAATATTGCCATGTCTGAGGAGAACCTGCTGAGGGACCTGGGGTTGTTTGGTCTGGGGAAGAGGAGGCTGAGAGCAGACCTTACTGCTCTCCACAGCTGCCTGAAGGGAGGGAGTAGTGAAGGCAGGGGGTTGGTCTCTTCTCCCAGGTCACTGGTAATAGGATGAGAGGAAATGGGCTGCAGTTGCTCCAGGGGAGGTTTAGGTTGGACATTGGGAACAATTTCTTTCCTGAGAGAGTGGTGAGGCCTTGGGACAGGCTGCCCAGGGAGGGGGTGGAATCACCATCCCTGGAGGGGTCCAACAGACGCCCAGACGTGGCACTTCAGGCCATGGGTCAGTGGTCCTGAGCATGTTTAGTAGAGGGTTGGGCTTGATGATCTTAAGGTCGTTTCCAACCTCAATGACTCTGTGGTTCGATGTTTTTAACTGGGGCGATGATATGTGCTCCGGAGCGAATCTTCAGCTGGTGGTGTTCATCTTAGATTGCTTTGGTTTTGTTTAATTCCACTGGAGATTTGCCTGGGGCCTCTCAACAGAAATTTTGCAAGCTTTAATTCCGCCGTCAGCTCCCCGATTCTTCTGTCTGTGTAGAATCCAATTTCACGCTGTTCGTAGAAGCAGTTTCTAATTTACACCCGTGCAAAGACACCTGGTGTAGAGAAATGCTCTGAAGGCCTCAGAAGATGAGGAGAAGTTAAAAGCATGGAATTTGTCTCCTCATGCTGGGCACATCCAAACTCGGAGTGGAATTGTAGAATCATGGAATCGTAGAATCACCAAAGTTGGAAACGACCTTAAAGATCATCAAGTCCAACTGTCTAGTAAACATTATCATGACCACTGAACCACGCCCTGAAGCGCCTCATCTGCATGGTCTTTGAACCCCTCCAGGGATGGTGATTCCACCCAGGGCCTCGTCACTCTCTCAGGAAAGAAATTTTCCCTGATTTCCAACCTTAACCTCCCCTGGTGCAACCAGGACCCCCAAGATTTCAAAGCAAGGTTTGAGCATGCATGGCTGTCTACCAATTCACACAGGATACTACTGAGGCCCTTCCATTGCTTTCTAACGTGTTGAGAGGAAACACGAGCAGATCTGTCTGCTGCTTCTGCCCAGAATCACCATTTCCTCCATGGAACCCAAAGCGGTGAGGAGCTCACAAACGGGTGTTTCTCTTTTCTGTTTCTGCAGGGGAGGAGCTGGATCGTGAAGCGGAGCTATGAAGATTTCAGAGTCCTCGATAAACACCTTCACCTGTGTATTTATGACCGGCGCTTCTCCCAGCTCTCCGAGCTGCCGCGCTCCGATGCGCTGAAGGACAGCCCGGAGGTAAAGGAGCGCCTCTGCACACAGCTACATCTGAGAGCTGCAAAGCGCCTTTAGCGCTGCCTTGGCTGGGCTGGAAAACTGACAGCTAGGAAGAACATCTGAATGGGTTTTCTGTCCTTAATTTCAGAGATCCGAAGGGAAATGTCCTGTGGGTTCATATCACTTCCGGTGCTGCTAGCTGTGGAATGAGCTCCCACCCTGCACATCCCTAAAAGCCGCCTAGATCCGGTGCTCGGGGGCACGGTGTGGCACTGGCCCTGGGAGAGCTGGGTCATGGGGGGACTTGATGATCTTAAAGGTCTTTCCCAACCACAGCTGTGATTCTCTTACTGTGTGCCAGGCAAGAAGCTGTCCTGGTAGCACCTCAGATAAGAATTTCCTTACGGCTTTGGAAACTTTTTCAGTGATGTGGCTTTTTCCTGACTTGATTTTAGCAAGGTGATGTCCCGAGGAAATCACGCTGCTCTAGGGTAGCACCACCACAAGAGCTGCACTGTTTGGAATGGTAAACTTTTATTTATAAAGCAAAACTGATTGAAACTCAGGTTTTTTTATTCAAATGGTCTTTAAAAGCTTCAAGAGTGTTGTTTGTTGGTTTGGTTTTTTTCCCCTAAATGCATAAGAGATATTTTTCTTTTCTTGTTTCACTCATTTCTCCTGGATTATGGTGAGGTAGAATTCCTCCAGCTTCTTTCCTGATGATAATTTAGAGATTTATTCACGTCCTAAATAATCTGGAAAGTAGCAGGTGCACGTCGACCACATCATTTGTGGACAGAGAGGCAACATAATGTGTGGCTGTGGAGGTTGCTGGAGCTGGCAGAGCTTAGCAGAACTGTTTGGTCTTCAGGAGGAGCGTGTAGCACGGTGCCCCGTGCTTTGCTTCACAGGTCACTTCTCTCTGGGACCCCCAGTTGTATGTTTGCCCCCTACAAGAAACATCTTGCCGTGCCATGTCGGAAGGCTGATGCTGCCTGCCCATGAGGTGTGTCACTGCAGAGGCAAATGGGGAAATTGAGGCCATTCCAAGAAGAATGCACCCAGGATCTCTACTTTGGAATCTGTTCTTTCTGCTGAGAAAGAACTGCTGTTCTTTCCTGCTGAGTGGACGAGGACTGAGGGCTTTGGAGCAGCAGTCAGTGGTTGAAATCTATCCCTCTGAAGGCTACAGGGTGTTGGGTGGGGAAGTTGATAACGTGGTCCCATTGCTGATCAGAGGGTCTGATTTATTACTTGCTTTGGCTCAACGCAAACTTGTTTTGCAGAGAATTTAAAGTTTCTAGTCTTTTAAATTCAGCAGAAGCAGCAATCTTCTGGATAATGAATTCCTGGGTTTATTTTTTTCCAGTTCCGTTTTAGCCATCTCTTACATCTTTATCTGGGAAACTGATTTACTCTGTACTTTATAGCATGAGCCTGAAAATCTACAGCCTATCTGTGGGCAGAGAAGGTGTAAAGACATCTAAGAGCTCTACTGCTCTGTGAAATATAACTGTGCAGCTGCAGGGTGTCCCCTGCTCTGCCTTTCTTCTTCTGAACTGACCACTTCCGAGCAGGTGTTTGAGGAGAACAATGTTTTAAACAGTCCTACAAACTCTGCCCCCAGTACTGCTTTATAACACTGACCTCATGAGCTTCTCTTGAAGAAAAGCAAGTTTACTATTAGAGATGGGATGTTGCTTGTAGGTGAATTCATAAGAGGAAGGCTGTAGATTTAAGGTGTATTGAAGAGGGAAATCATGAAAAATCTCCATATCTTATAAAAATAACAGTACTGCTTTCACAGGGAGCTGCTTCTCCACGTGTTTTCTTGCACAGTCCTTGTCACACTGCCAATAGTTGGCTGTCGTCCTCCAAATGACAGCTTTCCTTGCAGAAGGGATTATATTTCTCTAACCCTTGCCTGTGCCTGTGGATAATTGTGAGCTTTCCAAGTCTGAAGAATTCCCTCCAAGTTAGGGTGTATTAATAGAAATTAATTGTGTTGTCTGCCTCTTTCTGTTCCAGCTCGTCACCCAGATGCTGATGGCTTACCTGTCACGGCTCTCGGCCATCGCGGGCAACAAGATCAACTGTGGGCCTGCTCTCACATGGATGGAGGTATGGGATGGAGCTTAGATCATGCTTTGCCTCCTGGCCTTAGCAGCAGAGCAAGTCCCAAATGTTTTCTCTTGCCTTCCCAGAAAGAGGTATAATCCTTCCAGACCTATTGGTGCCACTGAAATGCCAGCCGAAAAGCTTTATTCCCCTGTTACCAGCCTATAGGTGCCCACAGAAGGTATAGAAGAAACAGAATCAGATCCAGTGTTAAGAATATAGGAGCTTTTTTTCCACTCTTGCTTGCATTTTGTCACCCAAAGACATATTGCTTCTTCACAAAGAAAAGTAGGTGGTGGTTTTAGTGAAGGCTCAAAATGGGCAGCCTGGGAGAGTCCCGTGCACGGCTGAAGCCTCTGAGCATCAGACTGCAGAAAGTGCTCAGGTTCCCACACTCCTCCTCAGCGAGGCAGTGCTACGAGTGTGACGAGTGTCTGAAACTCCTGGAGCTGTCTCAGTTACAGGGCTTGCCTGCCCTCTTAGGGGGTTTTTATTATTATCATTTTTCCTTGCGATAGCTACGGAAACAATGAACGTTATCTGTTCCCGATGGCCACCGCGGCTGGCTGCACCGCTCAACAGAGCCCACCTTGTGCTTCCAGAGCATCGCAGCTGCAGCCTTGGCTTCTCTGTTAATGGTCTTCTGCCATTCTAAACAATGGACCTTACTGGGCAAGGAGTGCAGAAAGAATGGTCTGTGTCCGTGGTGCCAGTCCTGAGTAGTTTGGGGAGTGATCTGTGTGTCTTCCCATCGCATGGTGACGTTGCTGCACACCAGGAGTAGAAGCAACTATTATTAGGCTGCTGCAATCCATTTTTCCAGGGTTGTGTTAAGGGTTGAGCGTGTTTTCCTGACTGTTTCCCCACTGATAAAGCTCTTCACCCTGAAATCCTTTGGGATAAGAAAAACCTTGGAAATGTCATCGTGAAGGGAGGAAGGAAGTTGTAGAGAAAAACGAAACTAGAAGTTACAGCAACAGAGCAGACCTGAAGATAATGGCAAAGCTCTTGCACATACGGAATCACCTTCCCAATTAACTAAGAGTCTCACTAAATTTCACCCGAGCACAACAATCTAAGCATTTTGAAAGTTGCAGCAAGGGCTGGGAGCTGTGTTTTCATGAGAGACGACCTAAAGAGATGGCAGAAAGTTGGAAGCGACGCTAGATTTCGGTTTGACAACATTTCCTCCTTCTCTCTGCCTCTTCTTCAGCATTAACTCCCCCTCGCAGCCAATTTTTGTCGTGGTTTCTGCATTGCCTTTTGAAGTGCTTCGGGAGAAATGACAGGCTGGCGTTGAGGGGAGGCACAAACACTGCCTGGCTGGTCTGCACGGGGACGCAGCGGCACAGGGCTTTTCTCAGGAGCTGGATGGGGACGTGTGACACCCCCCAGCCCCCCAAGCCTCTGCACGCAGTGGTTTTGCTCCTTCCCCTCGGCGTGTGCCGTGCCCTGCCGCTCTCCCTGCCCACACCGCTCTCCTCGGGGGCCCCCGGGCTCCCCTGTCTCTCTGAATCAGCTCGAAGGCTCTGCCATGGATGAGCACCAGTAAAATGCCTCCTTGCTTGTCCTCAGCTGCCTTGCGGTCTCCTCTGCTCTGTTTTCAGATCGATAACAAGGGGAATCACCTGCTGGTCCACGAGGAATCGTCCATTAACGTTCCGGCTATCGCTGCTGCGCACGTCATTAAGAGATACATCGCCCAGGCAGCAGACGAACTCTCCTTCGAGGTAAAGAATGACGGGGGTTTTGTTCCTTGCCGTCACGTACGGAACGCGCGTCCGTGTCCCCGCGTCACGGATCTGTTTGGACGCCTTCAGAATGTTTTGGTGAGGTGAAGCTTGGCAGATTCAGTTAAACACTCGACTTGCACTGGGTTGGATACAGGGAGGAGTTCAGTCATCTTTAAAAGGTAGCTTTACTTGGTAGTAGGATCTTCTGAGTAAACAGACACTCCCAGGTAGCGTAGCCTCGTCTCTGGGAAGCGACAGATCCTGCAGAGTTCATACTCTAGAGTGGATTATGAGTATCTGCCGAGGAAGACTCTCCACGTGTGTGTACGTGGAGAGATGCCAGCTGAAGTGCTCACTGACCCGCTGGCACACCCTGTGCTCCTCTTGGCAAGCCGCTGTCTAAAGCCTTTTTTAAGAGCTTCTGCTCCCATGAAAAATAAAGAGCTGGGCTGTGAAAGAATTTGGTGCTCAAAGGGCAGGTGAGAATCTAAAACTGTTGTGAAAATCCTGCTTGATGCAGAGTAGGAGCTGCTGGGAGGCAAAACGCTGGGAGGTCAGACCCTGGAGGTCTTCGGGTATCTTTGGGAAAGCAGCATTTTATGCTCTGATTGCTTCTGTGCAGCAGGGCCATCCATGGAGCATTCACAGGCTGATTAAAAAAGAAATGTAAAGGAAGACAGTTGGTGCCCAAAGGAGCTTTTGTGATGCAGTGCAGGGAGCAAAAGTACCAGTGATAGCCTGCTGCTGCCAGGGTCTTGCTGGTACTCAAAACTCAAGGCAGTTATTGGTGTACACCAAAGAACCACACTGCCTGGAAAGTCACACGGGTCTGTCATCTTCCCAGTTCACGCGCGCACGGTGCAGGACACAGGTGTCTGCCAGTGTCTCCCTGTTAATAAAAGCACTGAAATGGGGCTGTGTTACCTGCTTTGGGAAGCATGCTGTGCTCCATCGATGTAGAACAGCTGTTAAAAGGTGGGCATGGCTGTTTTAGCAATTTTTTTTGTTGTGAGAAGGCTCCAGGGAGACCTTCTTGTGGCCTCCCAGTGTCTGAAGGGGGCCTATGAGAAAGCTGGGGAAGGATTTTTTACAAGGGCTTGTAGTGACAGGATGAGGGGTGATGGCTTCAAACTGGCAGAGGGGAGATTTAGATTAGACATGAAGAAGAAGTTCTTCACTCTGAGGCTGGTGAGACACTGGAACAGGTTGCCCGGGGCAGCTGTGGATGCTTCATCCCTGGATGTGTTCAAGCCCAGGCTGGATGGGGCTGTGAGCAACCTGCTCTAGTGGGAGCTGTCCCTGCCCATGGCAGGGGGGTGGAACGGGATGATCTTGGTTGGTCCGTTCCAAGCCCAACCATTCTATGGTCCTATGTTGACACCTATACGAGTGTATAGAGCATGTAGGATGGCAACGGCATCCTGGCCTGGATCAGAACCAGTGTGAGCAGCAGGAGCAGGGAGGTGATTGTCCCCCTGTGCTCAGCACTGGGGAGGCCTCACCTCCAGTGCTGTGTCCAGTTTGGGGCACCTCAGTCCCAGAGAGATCTCGAGGGGCTGGAGCGGGGGCAGAGGAGGCAACGAAGCTGGGCAAGGGACTGGAGAAGAGATCCTATGAGGAGGGTTTGAAGGAGCTGGGCCTGTTTAGTTTGAGGAAGAGGAGGCTGAGGGGAGCCCTCATCACTCTCTACAGCTCCCTGAAAGGACAGTGCAGAGAGGCTGGTGCTGGGCTCTGCTCTCAGGTGATTAGGGACAGAACCAGAGGGAACGGCCTCAAGCTGAAACAAGGGAGGTTTGGACTGGACACTAGGGAAAAATTCTTCATGGAAAGGGTGGTGAGAGATTGGAATGGGCTGCCCAGGGAGGGGGGTGAGTCCCCATCCCTGGGTGTGTTTAAACATCGCTTGGATGTGGTGTTGGGGGACATGGTCTAGGGGTGAGCTTGTAGAGTAGGGCTGATGGTTGGAGACGATGATCCCAAGGGGCTTTTCCACCCTGAGTGATTCTGTGATTCTGTGATTAGTTCAGCTACTTGAGAATATTTTCCAAAGCATTTCACGCCACCACTGCTCCCTTCTGTATGGAACACTGCTGTACCCTTTGGCAGAGAGCCTGCTGCTTCTCGGGGTGGTTTCCTTATGAACAGCTCTATGCCATGTAATGCAGTAACTCCTCTACCCCCCAGTTTGATTTCAACAGGCAGATGTCTCCAGGTTGGCACCAGTGCTGTTCCTCACAAGCTGTACCCTTTTTGGCAGTGCTGGCAAATGCTCTTCGTCAAATTTTGCTCTCCTCCTGGCCACTGCAAGCTGTGATTGATGTTGTCCCATCTTTTGCAGGTGGGAGACATAGTGTCTGTTATTGATATGCCCCCAAAGGAGCTGACCACGTGGTGGAGAGGCAAACACGGATTTCAGGTAGGCACCAGCATCAGACTTGACAGTGCAACTTAAATAAAGGCAGGAAACTCAGCCTGTGTTTCTCAACCCCGGGCAGGATTGCTCATGCCTGTAAGCAGAGTGTCCCTGCGTTGGTTTAAAAGGACTTCTGTCCCTCTGGGCTCGGGCACAGAGATGTGGTCTTCACAGAAGCTCTCTCCCTCCCCAGCTGTGCAAGTCAGGGATAGCCATGACCCCGCGATCGGCAGCTGGCCTGATGTTAGCGGAGGCTTCTGTTGCACCCCCGCCAAGGCAGCTGGCACTGTTACACAAATCATCCCCTTCCCTCTGCTGCCTAAAGCGAGATCAGGCAGAACACGAGGGTTGGGGGAGAGCCAGGTGATGAGGCACTGCCACTGGCTTGGACAAGCCACCCAGATAACTCGTGCTCTGATGTCTGCAGTGTTGATATGACCGGAAACGTTACAGCAGACAGATGTGGACTGAAGTGTCAAAAGATCCTAAACTCACCTGAGAATTGGGTACCAAAACTGCATTGAAATGGCACTTTCCTTCCCAAAGAGTTGTTATTCCCTAGCTAGGATTTTCTCATTAGAAAATTTAATTTTAAGAAAGTCTCTGTTTGCAAAAAACCCCAAATCTGCTGAAGGTTGGGGTAACCTCCTCACACTTTTCAGCTCCTTTCATGTAGGAGGGGTGTTCATACTGCAGTTGCTGTCTGAGTAGGTAAAATTATGTTTTTGCTCTGGAGAGGATCAGAATTAACCAGACTCTTGTATATCTTGGCCTGGAAAGTCTTCTCAAAGTACCTCAGCTTTTTCCCAACAGACCTTTCTGTGCCAGATCCAGAGTGTGGTTCTGCTGTCATTAATACCAGGGCTGTGTGCAATTGGATCTCCAAACATGACAAATCCCATTTGAGTGGAGAGTTAGTGACACGATTCCGTTTCTGTCTGGTTAGCCAGAGCACCTGAGGTACAGCTTTCATTGGCTTTGTGTCAGCTGCAGGAGGCTGGAGAATCTCTCGTTTGTAAAATCAGAGCAGCGCGGGCCAACGATACCTACTCTGAAATGAAATTTTAACACATCAGTTGTTCCTAGAAGCAACTTGACTGTTCTCCTGGTTCTGAACTGTGTCACGTCTTCTGAGAGCTGTGTTTGCCCAAAGAACAAAAATGAACGCAGTGGTTTAGCACTACTTGGAGTGACTGAAGTGGATTGAGCATTCCACATCAAAGTGAATCTACCAGAAACAACTCCTGTGCGATGGGCTTCGGGAGCTCTGGGGATGAGTTTCCACGAAGGCAGAACATGAAGTTTGTGTGTTTTACTGGCTGCCTGTCAGCTGGTGGGGTACCAGTCCACCCACGTGTGCTTGTTGCCAAGTGCAGAGTGTGTCCGGGTAGCTCGGGGGAGGTTGGGTTCAGCAGCTGTATCCCAGTGGACAGGCAGTGGTTCCAGGAGCTGTGCTCACTCGGTTCTTGCTGCCTGAACATCTCTCTTCACACAACCACCGAGCTGATGGGCAGCGAGCTGCATCTTTCCCGTGAGCTGACAGACGTAGCTGTTGCTTTGAAATGTGTTTATCAGAGGTCTTCTGGCCAGGAAACACCATTGGCTACGGAGAGATGCAAATTCTAGGTTTGTACAAAGGGTTGTTGGGGTTTTTCTAACCCATGTTTCAAATTTAAGGCCCATAAGCTGTAAACATACTGAAAAAGCACATTTTGTGATGTTGTGGAGATTTTTGACCACACAAAGTGCTGCAGAGGGAAGAGAATTCAGCGGAAGGAAATTTATTTCTGGTGTTGATGGACTGGCCCAAGAGATGTGTTGCAGTTGGGCACAGAGGTGTACTGATGTATATTTAGAGTGTATTCAGGGCCAAGTGCCAGGTCCTGCACTTGGGTCACAACAACCCCCTGTGATGCTCCAGGCTGGGGGAGCAGTGGCTGGGAAGTTTCTGAGCAGAAAAGGACCTGGGGGTGCTGGTGGACACCTCGCTGAACATGAGCCAGTATGGGCCCAGGTGGCCAAAGAAGGCCAACAGCATCCTGGCCTGGATCAAAACCAGGGTGGCCAGCAGGAGCGGAGAAGTGATCGTGCCCATGTACTGGGTACTGGGGAGGCTGCAGCTTGAGCACGGGTTCAGTTTTGGGTGCCGCAGGATAAAAAAGACATTGAGGGGCTGGAGGGAGTTCAGAGAAGGGCAACGAAGCTGGTGAAGGGTCTGCAGAAAATGTCTGATGAGGAGAGGCTGAGGGACCTGGGGTTGTTTGGCCTGGAGGAGGCTGAGAGGAGACCTTACTGCTCTCCACAGCTGCCTGAAGGGAGGGAGTAGTGACCTGGGGGTTGGTCTCTTCTCCCAGGTCACTGCTGATAGGACCAGAAGAAACAGGTGGAAGTTGCTCCAGGGGAGGTTTAGGTTGGACATTGGGAACAATTTCTTTCCTGAGAGAGTGGTGAGGCCTTGGGACAGGCTGCCCAGGGAGGGGGTGAAATCACCATCCCTGGAGGGGTCCAACAGACGCCCAGATGTGGCACTTCAGGCCATGGTTCAGTGGTCCTGAGAATGGTTAGTAGAGGGTTGGGCTCGATGAAGGTTGTTTCCAACCTTAATGATTCCATGATTCTATAGGTTAAGAATGTTGTTACAGTAATATAGGTAAGTACTGCTGAAGCTGTGCAGCCTTTAATGCCTTCATTTCAGGGAAACGATTCTGTTCCCATTTAGGAGCTGTCACCATTGTAAACGTGATAACAACCAGTTGATCCAGTCATTTTAATTAATAAAGCAACAAAGACTGTCTTGGCAGCTGGTTGTGGTTCTGGGAGCAGGTAAGAGGAGGGAGGTGCAAAGACCAAACATTTTGACACTTTGTTCATGTTACTTCTCAGTTACTTCTCAGCTGGGAAAGGAGCAAGTTTTTCTCCAAAGGCCCACAGCTTACATTGTAAAGCTTGAGAGGGGAGCAAGGTTTCAGTGGACGTGATAAAAATTACTCCTTGACCTGAAGGAACCTGAAAGAAAGGTTTGGTGCCTTAAACCAGCTACAGATTGTGTATGTCTGGGCAGAAGTCCGTTCATTTCTGTGTTCCCCACCTGACTGTTAGAGCCAAAAGAAGAGGGTTTCTCCTTGTTGTGCGAATGCACAAGAGGCAGGTCTGCAGATGTCACCAGAACAGCAGAGGGGCCAGGAGCATGTTTGCTTGGAGCTGTGGCTTTAATTCAGTTTATTCTTTGCCAGCCAGAGGTCTCCTGTGGTCAGAACTCACCCTTTTTGTTCTCCTTTGGATTTCTGCCTTTCTCCTCAGAGCTGATCTAATCGCTTAATCCTGTGCGGAACAGAACAACCCACTGGGCTTCTTCTCATTTTCTCTGCTTAAAGCAAAATGATTTTTAAGATACTTCTCCTCAAGCATTTTTCTTTTCAAATGCCTTTAATGAGTCACTGCTTTCACTGTAAGAGTGTTACCTAAATCACAGCCACCTCCACATCAACAGCCTCCCAGCCTTCTTTGTTCTCCTTTCTCTTCACGCTTTGTCTTTTCAATCAGTAGCTCCATCTCAGACAGATGAATCTCTAGGGACAGGCCCCTTTGTTGATGCACAACCTCCTTTTGATGTTCTCAAGAGTTCTGTCCTTTGGGTACAGTCCCAGTAGCTGCACTGCTGCAGAGCTGCTGGAGGTGGCACAAAACCGTGCCCAGGAGTCTGCATGCCCACAGGTGGACTGGGGTTTTAGTTCTTTTCAGTGAGGTTGAGCTGGTTGTGAGGCTGCTTTCCATCCATGTTGCATGCTGAACCTGAACACAGGCTTTAAGCTTGAATGGATGTCCCAAAAAGGGACATTTTCTGTCTCAGCTTACAGGATCATAGAATCAATCACAGAATCATAGAATCAGTCATAGAATAATTAAGGTTGGAAATGACCTTCAAGATCATCAAGCCCAACCCTCTACCAAACATTCTCAGGACCACTGACCCATGGCCTGAAGTGCCACGTCTGGGCGTCTGTTGGACCCCTCCAGGGATGGTGATTCCACCCCCTCCCTGGGCAGCCTGTCCCAAGGCCTCACCACTCTCTCAGGAAAGAAATTGTTCCCAATGTCCAACCTAAACCTCCCCTGGAGCAACTGCAGCCCATTTCCTCTCATCCTATCACCAGTGACCTGGGAGAAGAGACCAACCCCCAGGTCACTACTCCCTCCCTTCAGGCAGCTGTGGAGAGCAGTAAGGTCTCCTCTCAGCATCTTCTTCCCCAGACTTGGTGAGGATTGGAACAGGCTGTTAGTTGAGAGCATTTTTCTGATGAACACCATGTCTGTGATGTAAACATAGGGTAGCAAGGAGTAAAAACGGCCTGGGAGGGCAGAGGATGTTTTTGTGGCCGGTGTCACTTTGGAAACACTTGTTGTTATGGAAGCCCAGGTTGGATTCCTGGCTGTCTTGGATCGACTCAGGAATGTGGTGCAAGAAGCAGCTGCCTGGCTGGTGAAGGAGATCACCTGCCCAAGGGGTGAGAGGTGCACGAGCCCAGGGGGAGCGTCACTCCTTGGGGTCATTCCTCAGCCAGACGGACGCTTCTGTTTGTAGAACGGTGCCAAATGCCGTGACAGACGGGGCAAACTGGTGGCTGAACTGGTTTACCATGAGTTTCCCACTCCTCTGTCATTCTCCCGGAGGTGCGTGGCATGGTACGTGGTGCTGGCTCTTCCCCAGCTGGCCAGCACCATAGGAGCCAAGGTATTTCTTGAAGTGAGCAGCAGGGACTCCTCACACCACGCTGCAGGAGTGAGCATCACCTTTGGTGGTAATGTTCAGCACTGAGCCACCTGCCAGCTCAGCTGCTCCGGTGGGTGGGAATGTTGGAAGAGTTTTGAGCAGCTTCACCATGCTCCCCAAAGTGCAGCTGGAGTACCAGTCAGGAATGGGTAATTAACATGTATCACAGACTGGTTTGAATGAGAAGGGACCTTTCAAGGTCACCCAGTCCAACCCCTGCAGGGAGCAGGGCCATCTGCAGCTAGAGCAGGGTGCTCAGAGCCCCGGGCAACCTCCCCTGCAATGGTGCCAGGCATGGGGCAGCCACCACCTCTCGGGGCAGCCTGGCACAGGCTCTCCCCACCCTCAGCACCAACAATTTCTCCTTCTCTCTGCTCAAAATCTCCCTCTTTTCGTTTCAAACCAGCCCCCCTTGGCCTGTCCTAACAGGCCCTGCTCAAGGGTCTGTCCCCATCTTTCTGCCAGGCCCCTTCAAGCCCTGCAAGGCCCCCAGAAGGTCTCCCCTTGGGGAGCCTTCTCCTCTGCAGGCTGAACCCCCCCAGCTCTCCCAGCCTGGCTCCCAGCAGAGGGGTTCCAGCCCTCCCAGCATTGCTGGGGCTCCTCTGGCCCCGCTCCACCAGGTCCCTGTCTCTGCTGTGCTGAGCACTCCTGAGCTGGCCCCAGCACTGCAGGGGGGTCTCTCTCTCTGCCCAGAGCCCTGGGAGCAGAGGGGCAGGATCCCCCCCTCCCCTGCTGCCCACGCTGCTGGGGTGCAGCCCAGGGTGCCAGTGGCTCTGGGTGCCAGCGCACGGGGCCGGCTCCTGCCCAGCTTCTCCCCCCAGCACCCCCGAGTCCTTCTCCGCAGGGCTGCTCTCGGTCCCTTCGCCCCCAGCCTGGGCTGGCACCGGGGGTTGTCCCGACCCAGGGGCAGGACCTTGCACTTCAGGATGTCTTGATGAACCCCATGAGGTTCAGACAGACCCCCTTCTCCGGGTGTCCCGGTGCCCCTGGGTGGCATCAGCCCACGCTGTCCTTTGGGAACCGTGGGGGAGTTTGCCATGCGCTCTGCCCTGGACACGGCTGTGGAGTTACTTGGCAAACAGCACAGTGAAAACCCTGCTCCCGAAAGTAACAAAAAGTTGGTGTTTCCGTATCGGGGTTTGAAACTGAAAGAGAAATGGTTTTGAAAGAAATTTAACCCATCCTTTAGCCTGTGTCAAAGCCCGAAACCAGTCTCAAACAGGGTTTCATTTGCCATTTCCGTTGGTGCTGCTTTCTCATCTGTCTGAATTCCCTCCTTGGCCGCTGAAAATTATTACTCTGACTTGGAGTTTTCCCCTTAAAGCCTCATGGATCTTCCAGTTTTAGCAGATGCTGGCATAAAAGTGGAAGAAAACAAAAAGATCCAGTAGCTGCTGCAGGAATGTTTGCACAGCCTCCTTGTTAAGGTGTGTGAGGATCCTTTTAACCTTTAGATGACCTTGTATTTATCTAAATATATACCACCCTTGCTATTCATTTTCATGTGTTGCCAAATCCTTTAATCCTGGCTCGAGCTCTAATAGCGCCTGGCTACATCTGTCGAGATTAACTCTTGGACTAAACTCATTTATTTATACAAGATCATGGAGAACTTTCCACGGAAGGAAAAGCAGTGCCTTTTAAGTGGGTGGGAATGAGGCACAAGTTATGGGTTGTGACCCTGCAGATGATCTCAAGCTTTGGATTACAGTGTTGGATTCGGGGTTGGATTTAGATCCACCGGTTTTTCGTTACGATTAATGGAAGGTTGATGTTCGAGTACTTCAGGTCTCTTTGCACATCTTGGGCATGGACATTGTGGATGATTAAAAAGGGTACTCAAAGTATGGAGAATGAAAGAAACTCCATCACTTCAGCTATGGAGTGTCCTACATGTATCGTTTGTGTGCTGGGGCTGAGACTTCCACTGGATGTCTGTGTTGTTCTTGGCTTGAAAGTTGTCTCCTGCGTCTCTTCACAGGCTGCCCAGGGCAGTGGTAGAGTCTCCATGATCCCTGGAGGGGTTTCCAAGCTGTGGTGCTGAGGGCCATGGGTCAGTGGTGCCCTGGCAGCGATGGGTTAATGGTTGAACTCCAGGAGCTGAAAGGTCTTCCCCAATCAAAGCTATTTTATGATTCTTGCACAGAACTTTTTGTGCATGTCCCCATCAGCCTGTTTCTCAGCAGCGTCACCGAGCTAGGAGCTGCCCGTTGAAGGGCCCCTGTATGCTGCTGGTTTTCTTGTGCTAATCATCCAGTTTCTATCTATGAAATCACTGCTAGTTACAGAGCACCAGGGCAGCATCTCCTGGCAGGATTGGCCCACCCAGCCGGGTGTGTGGCTGGGAGAGGTTCTTCAGCTCTCTCTCAGTCTCTTGAGCACAAGGGTGGCAGGTGGGCCAGTCTCCACTCCAAGGAGCTGTAGGTCAGAGAAGCAAGGTCTGCTGGTCCATGGTGCTGCTAAAAGCTCTGTCCTGGTGCTGCCATCGGCATAACAAAACGCCTGAGTCTTTAACTATGATTGATTACAGTTTGTCCTCTTCCTTGGACAAAATCCTTGCTGGATTTTGGGAGTGTGGGAAGGAGACGTTCTCTGGCATTGCTGGTAACTGTGGTTCCCTGAGGGAATCTGGAAGGGTTTCAAAGTCCGGAGCGTTTACCTGGACACGCCATCCATGGCAGTGCTGCTGAATCGCTTGGAGGTTTATGGATGAAAATCAAATTGGAGTGGGCAGGAGATGATTTTTTTTTCCCCTTCTGAGACAAAAGGGATTTGTGTAAGGTGAATAAATAGGGAAGAGGCTGTTTGCCAGCCTCCCCATGCCCCGAGGAATCTCATCCTCGCCACGCAGGCACGGCTGGCAGCAGTCCTGGCCCCGTTCCTCTGCCGAGATGAGCTCGGGGCCGTCTGCTGGCTCTTGGCCACCTATCATCACAGCTCTTGACCCAGCCCTGGCTGCCTGCAGTGACTTGATGCTTTCAGCTGTCCACACGGCGTGCCAGACACGGGGCAGGAAATCCTGCTCCTCCTGGCTTAGCCAGGGAGTCCAGAAGGGTGGTGGTGCTTGAATTACATGGCACAATACAGAAGCTCTGTTGGGTGAGGAGATGAGAGAGAAGAGGGTCAGGAAATATGGATAAAAGTGGCCAAAGGGTCTGGTCTGGCTTGGCTTTCACCTGGGATGAGAGTGAGGAGGAAGAAGAGAGAAGGTTGGGATGCTGGGAAATGTAAAACTCCCATTTCTCCAGGCTTTTTGACTTCCAGGGGAAGCAGGGAGAAAATGCCGGGTGAAAGGGCAGCGCAGGAATGCTGAAAATTAGCATTTGAAAGTAATCAGTCAAGAGGACCTTGCTGGGAGATGCCTCTCCCTCAGGGCTGCTGGCAGCAGAGAAGCAGCTGCGTTGGTGGCCGCAGGAATGTTGTGTGTAGCTCTGCTCCCTGGTAGCCCAGAGCTGGGTCACTGCTTTGGAACCAGCTTCAAATGCTTTATTTTTTTTTGAAGGAGAGTCTCACCTCTGGGGTTCAGTTCTGGAATGATCTTCCCGTCCCAGATAAATCCCCGTGGTCGAACAGCTCGTGCAGTGTGGCTGTTGGCTGTGCTCCCAGCCCGGGGTTCAGCGATGGACACGTGGCACTGTTCTCCCTTGTCAAACAGGGAAACTGAGGCAGAGTGGTTGCACTGCCTTGTCCATGTCCAGAAGCAGATCTGAGAGTACACATCAGGCATTTTGCCTCTCGCTGGAGATTTTTGTTCTTGCATCCAGCTGTTTCTTCTAAAAATACTTGGTTTTACCCCTAGTCAGAATTGAGGAGCATCACTTGTTAGCTGCGCTCCTCAGATCAAGTGCAGTGGAGGGTGGGGACGCAGTACAGAGGTTTGTGCATTCAAAGTGGCTTCTTCTAACTTATTGCCCTGTAATGGGACTACACTGACATGCAAATACATCGACCCCTGTTTGATTTCCATTTTCTAAAGGAATAAAACATGACTGTAGTATTTTCATAGAACCATATAATGCCCTGGGTTGGAAAGGGACCTCCAAAGGTCATCTAGTCCACCCCCCAATCTGTTTTGAGTGAGGATAGTCTTTTGACAGTGGAAAAAAGGCCAAGTGTTGGTGGGATCTGAGTACAGATAATTGAGATGCTAAGAGCTGAAACATCGCTTCATTAAATTTCATGTTGAGTACGTGCAGGCAGCTGCAGGAAACTCAGCTCAAGCCTTTCTGTCTCTCTCTTGGGTTCCACTCGAGACTTAAGGATGTGTTGCACGCTTAACTGCCTCCCCATACTGTTCCGAGTTGAATATCTCTGTCCTGTGTACCAAGCTGAGAGAGCGGCCTTATAACCTTATTTTACAGGACTAATTATTTGGTTTGCAGGATTTTTGGCTGCATCATTTTGAAAAATGGTTTCATTTGTGCTGGTGATTTTATGTTGGATGATGTTTTGAAGCAGCAGGCAAGTGGAGTTTGAGGAAAATGTTGGACAGTTTCTGGTTGAACAGTTCAGATTAAAACCGATGACATTCTGCCTCTTCTGTTCTTACTGCAGGTTGGGTTTTTTCCTAGCGAGTGTGTTGAGCTCATTAACGACAAAGTTCCTCAGTCCGTGACCAACTCTGTGCCAAAACCAGGTATGTGTATTAAGTTTTACACTGCGGTGGAATGAAACGGAGTTATCTTTTTTGGGGTTCCGTGTTTACTGTCTCCTGGGTACACACCGTGTTGATCACCCTGTACACATGCCATGATGTCCTTTCTGTGTGTTGATCATCCACACGTTTCCTCTCTCTGAGTAGCTGCCACTGTTGAATGTCTTTCACCCGTGGTGTTCTGTAAGCTCACGTCCACGTCCATCTCCATCTCCTGCAGGACTGGAAAGATTTTCACCTTTGAAGAATTTAAGATAACCTTCAGCAATCTGATTCCATGTAACATCCCAGAGTCTGGTGTCCACTTGTCAGGTTTTTTCATACAGAACATAAAGGTGACCTAACAGTGATTGTGCTGATGTAGGTGGAATAGATAAATGAGGTGCTAAAAGCTTCTTTCTGCTTGAGGATTGATGGGAGAGAGCTGGATACAACAGAACTTGGATTCCTGCTCTGGGTATATGACCCCGGCTGCTTCCTACTGCCTCCTGAACAGTTCTGTATGGTATGCAATGCAGGCAGATTAATAGCAAGTTGTGCTGAGGAAGGGAAAAAGAAATAGTGAGATCTTGGGTCTGGCTCTGCTGTCATCCTAGTGCACACTGGAAGTGGCTGCAGGGAGATGTGCTGGCAACTGAGATCTTGGCAAGACCGAAGGGCAGTGAAGCTTTTGTTTCATCTGACTTTTTAATAAAACTCCCTCTGTTCTAAACAAGGCTGTATCAGGGTGTGTTTTGTATCAAGAGGAGCAGTTTGAAGTTACTGATTATTCTTAAAACGTTACGCAGCTGGTGAGTTGAGTTGGGAAGCTGGTTAGCTGGTGTTCTTTTCATCTCTTTTCCCTATTTTAGTGATGTTCCTTATCTTCCAAGTTTGGTGACTTGAAAACAAATAGATGCAGTTCAAGTGTTTGACTTGTGCTAAGGGAAATGCACTTTATCAGATCCTGCGTTCCAGCCTGGGACTCCTGGCTCAGTCATGAACACCCAAAGCCATCAGTGCCCCTGCCTTAATCTGCGTGCCTCAAAGAGCCGATGCTTTGGAGAAATGGTTTTCTGAGCCTTTGTGATTCCTGGGAACGTGCAAATGCAATGGCCAGAACCAGTGGCATGGGGATCACTCTTGGTCCGTAAAGCCGGTATCTGCCTTTTGTTCTTTGAAGTTGGTCTCTAAATATTGTGATCGGTCACTTCTCTGTTCTCCATCAGCTAAAGGATGTAGACAAAGGCAGCTTTAAATCAAAACAGGGGCCAGGCTGGTAGATAGCATCTCAAGCAAGTGGTTATTATTAAGTATGGCTCAGGCAATTAAATGTCACGAGCCACTGGTGACTAGTTTCTTGCAATGAGAGATAATGAAGCCGCATAGATTAATAGATTCCGTCTGGCCTTAACAACATGCTGAGGGGTGGATTCCTCTTCCAGTCCTGGGAAAAGTTTGTTATCAACTTGATACCAAAAGCCAAAGTCCTATTAAAAGGAGTAAGTTGAAAGATAACAGCCAAATCGTGGGGCTGTCCCCGTCGACCTTCCCTGATAGGTGTTCGGTGCGTACAATTCCAGGCTAAAGGCCACTCTAGAAGAACACTAATGAGCTTTCAGATGGCATGACTGCCTGGGCCAGTGCTGCAGCTGTTCCTCGGCGCCTCCCCTGCCCAACCCTTTGCACACAGAATTTATGATGCCGTTTCTCTGGAGCATTGTGCTTTCTATTTTTTACACCTTTGGAAGTATTCATATGGAGGAGGCAGAAGTCTGGAAGATTCAGTTGCTACAGAAGTTGTGACTTGATGGGAGCTAAGAGGAGTCAGGGAGGAGGTTCTCATAGTTATGCTGGAGATGTTGGAGAACTTGAGAAACCTATCTGCCTGGAGTTAAAATTGATACGTGAAACACAGGAGGAGTGAGAAGGTGAAGGGGGAGGAAGGAATTTCAGTTTCCACACAGCTGCCTTGTCAGCACAGTTCAGGAAGGTGGCACAGGGCTGGACAGGAGTTGTTGGAGCACCCTGAGTGGCTTCTGTAGCCACTGCTACAAAATGAGGAACTGGAGCTTTCCCAGTGGTTCCTCCAGGGTCTGCCTAGGAATGGCATTGCTGGGATAATGCAGGAGACCTTGCCTTTTCCTCACCCATGTTCCATTTAGTCTATTCCAACCTAGAGCTTAAACATACAGGGTATCCTGAACGCTTACATAGCCACCATAAATAACCACCATTTTCTCCCTTGACCTATGTTTGAAACACCAGGGGGGCTTTTCCCAAGGGGCAGAGACTTTTCTAAAAGGAACCACGTGGAGCTTTTGTCCTTCCTCAACATTAGGAGGGTATTTCATCAAGAATTAATGTGAAGTTTTGGATATGGGCTTGATCAGACATACTTATGACCATGCCAACTTACTTTTCTGTAACCAAAAGATGATGTGTAGAGCATCCAGGACATTTTGTGTCTGCAGCCTAAAGCCCTTTGCCATGAAGGGATTTAGGAACATAGAACTCCTTGTGTTGTTTAATTGTCCATAGATTTGGCCGAATTGAGGACTCTAATGAAAAGCACGTGGAAGGCAAAGAACTTTCTGCCCTGCATTGTTGTTGTTATTTCTAATTAGAGGATTTGATTTGCAGAAGTGACAGCGTTTTAATAGAGCCATAAAATCTTGCAGTGCTATGTAACGCAGTACAAGTACCGGCTGAAGCTCAGCCGAGAATGAAGCGCGGGGAATGGGCAGTGAAGGCTGGGTTTAAGTGCACTAGTGTTTTAATGATAAATTCTTAGCCTGAATTATTATAGAATCATTAAGGTTGGAAATGACCTTCAAGATCATCAAGCCCAACCCTCTACTAACCATTCTCAGGACCACTGAATCATGGCCTGAAGTGCCACATCTGGACGTCTGTTGGACCCCTCCAGGGATGGTGATTCCACCCCCTCCCTGGGCAGCCTGTCCCAAGGCCTCACCACTCTGTCAGGAGAGAAATTGTTCCCAATGTCCAACCTAAACCTCCCCTGGAGCAACTGCAGCCCATTTCCTCTCATCCTATCACCAGTGACCTGGGAGAAGAGACCAACCCCCTGCCTTCACTACTCCCTCCCTTCAGGCAGCTGTGGAGAGCAGTAAGGTCTGCTCTCAGCCTCCTCTTCCCCAGACTAAACAACGCCAGCTCCCTCAGCCTCTCCTCATCAGACATTTTCTGCAGACCCCTCATCAGCTTCGTTGCCCTTCTCTGAACTCCCTCCAGCCCCTCAATGTCTTTTGTATCCTGCGGCACCCAAAACTGAACCCGTGCTCCAGCTGTGGCTATACCGAACCGGTATCGAACATTCCATAGCTAAGATCATTTGCTGACAGTGGAGCTGAAATTCAGTGCTGCAGTAGATAGAATCAGCTCGTACTTAGAAAGTTTTTAACCAAGATCTGGGATAAAGGTTGCATTTGAATTTTAGATATTCAGCAGTAAGTGAATCTTTTCAATATTCATTGCGCTGCTTGGAGGAAAACCAGTGAATAGCTGTTGTAGCTGTTCTGTTCTCCCCTTCTGCAATCATTTGGGACTCGCCTGTGGCCGTGTTTACTCTTCTCATACTGTTCTGTCCATCTCTGGTCAGCGTTTCAGGAGAACAGTGTTTGTGTGCGTGTTGTCCCCTCTCCTCACATTGCCACCGTCGCAGGCAGTGTGTCTCAGCTCTCTTTCAGTCCCTTTTGCCTCATCATTCTGGATAGTTAGAGTCTCACAACACTTCCCACCCCATCTCACGCTTCACCTCATGTGTGCAGTTTGTCCCGTGTCTTTCACCACCCGATAGCATCTCGCTGGGTACCGGGGTGGCCTTGGCACGGTCCTTTGTGTGAAGGTCTCTACAGGTGGTTACTGCTGGGGAGTGTCTGGTTTCAGTGGGGAAACAAGGAATAAAGTTTGCAGTGGGATGTAGGGAAGAAACTGGGGAGAGTAAGGGAACGTTTCCCTTGTTTTTTATTGTTGTTTTCCAAACACTTATACAACTTCAGGGGTCATTCTCACCAGGTCCTCAGTCTTGCTTAGGACCAAGGAATGAATAACCCTAGCAGCTCTGCCCAACGTTTTAAATTCATGTCTCTTCCATGAATTTAATTTAGATTTAACAGGTAAATGTCCTCTTAGGACAGGCAACTAAAGACACGTTCAAGAGCACTTGTTAGTATTACAGTGAATGTCTTTCTTTTAAGCATAAATAACCAACCACCAAATACAGATAATCCACTGAAGTTCAGCAGGAGTGCAATTTAGGTCTGGATCAGGCACCAGACTCTGTTCTGACCTCCTGAAGAGTCTGGTACAGTGCTGAATAAATTGATTTTCAGTGCAGAAATGCCCTGACTGAATTACAGGCACTGTGGTAGAACTACTGCCATCGTCACAGGCTCTTAACAGGTCATGCCTGGTTGAAACAGGTTAGTTGCTAGTCCCTGGACCAAAAAGATCGTGGTTTGGGTTTGTGGTTTGCTTTGGTTTTATTTTTCTTAATAAAAATCAGGAAGAATAAGGTGCAGGTAGAATGTGCCTTCTGCAGTTGCCTGGGTTGAACAGCTCTGTGACGCTGATGAGTGTGTAATGTCTTAGTGCTTGAATAAAGAGAACAGGGGAGGATGACATGGATGTAATTAGTACCAGTCTCGTTAATCTTATGTAAACAAACCAGTTGTTGGACGTTCAATGTGCAACTGCCTCATTAAAGCTAAAATAAATGAATATTTTCCTGAGCCAAGCCAGGTATCCATTTCCAGACAGGGACTAAATGTAACTAAGGTGCTCAGGGCCACTGAGCGCGGGTGGTGATGCAGAGGACAGGCAATGTGCTTTCAGTACGGACAGACCTACGGACCAGTCCTTCAAGGAAGGATGTTCTCTCAGCTCCTGTGGAGCCCAGGCAGAGCTGTGATCAGGTGGGTTTCAGGATGTGAAGGGTCAGCGAAGGGAGTGACAGATCTGCTTCTTTAGGAGGCTGGCACGAGTGTCTGAAACGTTCTGCAGGTATTTCTGCAAGGCTCTGAAAGCCACCGTGGGCTGGGTCTTCAAACGGTGACTTCAGCAGGACAATGCCAACTTGCTTAAAGCCCAGATTTGAGCCAGTCTGAGCATGGGGAAGTTATTTCATGGACTTCGTGTTTTCTTTCTTCCACCTAAAAAGAAGTCCTGACACTTTGGGCTGAGGGAGCAAGAGCCAAGTCTCTGCCTTCTCTGCACTTAGTGATTTTCGGAAACAACACCTTTTGTCCGTAAGAAAACGCAGCTCTGAGACAATTCCATTTTTGTGTACAATGCAGAGCACAATAAAGCAGTTGTCTGCTTTAGCACCTCTAGAAACAGAGGGAAGCTCCGCGTCTCAGGAGCCGAATTATTGAGAACATCACTCTGCAAACTCATGCTTCTGTTCTGGTGCTAAAAGTTCAAATGTGCACGATGTTTGGGTGGGTTTTCTGTGAGCTGGGATGGCCTGGGTGGGGGATTGTTGGCTCCTAATGAATTTCCCAAGTGTTTAGGGAAGGAAGCACCCAACAGATTGAAGGATTGGGTCGGTGGTTGTGTTTCGTGCTGTGTATAGCCTAGCTGAGCTTTGTATGCAATGATGAACCCGTTTCCAAGGATGCGTGTTTTAACCAACATTTGTTTGTTTGTTTTTCTTTTTTTAATTATACCTCCCCAGTCTCCCCTGCCCACGGAGCCCGTCCAGCGTCCTGGAGCTACTTCCCCCCTTGTACGTTTTCATTTATTCCTTTTTTCTTCTTTCTCTCGATCTCTCTCTGTGTCTCTCTATTTTTTTTTTTCCTTCTGTACACCCAAGTCAGTAGCACTGATGGTTCAGAGGATATGCAGGGAAACCAAACCAAACTCGTAGTCTAACAGCTTTTCAAAAAGTCTTTTAAAAGCTCTTTGGACATAAACCGATAGAGCAGGGAAACAAAGAAGCTAATTCCACCTGTTCTGTTGGGGGTGATGGAGTCGTTTTGAATCAATAAAACGGTAACTGAAAGGCACCTTCCCTTGTAACATGGGGAACAGATCCGTGCTCCCTATCCATGGTCCTCCCTCTGGGAGAAAAATGGTCTTTGCCAGCAAACCTCTTTATTTCTGGCATGAAGACTCAACTTGCTGAACACATCCTGACATTATCATCCACTCCACAGGCAGAAGGGTAGAGATGAGATGGGAGGGGAGGAGAGAAGAGGGTTTCTGTTTCAGTTACAATCATGTGCATGTGGTGGGGCTTCTTTCCCTGTGCACGTCCAAACCAACTCCAAGAGCCAGGGAATAGTCGAACTAGGGCAGGGGTTTTTAAGAATGAGGGCATAATTTATTGGTGTGCCTGGCTGTAGCCACTGATAAACAAATAACCTGCCAGAAAGTTTGAGAGGAGTCAGAATAGCAAATGTTCATAAGATCCGAGGAGTTTCCTTTAGTACACAGAAAAGAGTTTTCTTTGTTTTTTCCTCTTTCATAGTCAAGTTCCTTGACTTCATGAGCCCTTCAAAGGTCCTATCCCTGCTTAGGATCAGCAGCAGTTAACTTCAGGTAATAGGGTTGGGCTTTTTGCCCTTTTTAACATGAAATCAAAGAGTGGCTTCACGTGTGGTTACTGACTGCAGCCAAGAAGGTGAGCAGAGTCCTCCTCCTTGGTGAGCTGTTTGTGAGAAGGAAGAATTCCACACTAGAGCAGCCATAATACTTCCACTCGAAGGTATAAGGCTTAGCAGTGCTTCTGCTCGTTTTGCATGTGAAATTAATTCCTCTTGACAGCCACGTCCCTTTGGGAGTCATTGCAACAGAGACTAGAAACTTAGCTAGAAACACAGAGCATCACTGGAGGTGTCCTGGGCCAGAGCCCTCCCAGACCTGAGCACTCCTCTGAGGGTGGCAGCTGCAGTTCTTTTTCATAACATTTCAGCACACCCGAGATCACGGCTGCAGTAGGCATGGAGGAAGATACTTCATGTATTTATTGAAGTCTGGAAGCGTTGAGGTCCTGCTCAGACTTTGCTGGTGTCAGGGGGCAAGTCACTTTCTGGGCTCATGAAGTTAGGTTTTTTTTTTTGTCCTCAGCTTCCTTGGGTAAAATGAAGCAAGATCTGCATGGGGAGGCAAGGGATTAAATATGGTTTTGAAACTGGGACAGAGTGCCTCTGAAAATGGGCTCTAAACCTTTACTATCTGAACCATACCAAAGACCTCTGCTGTGCAAGTCACAGACATTCCTCTGAGTCACTTCTGAATCAATCCACAGTCACTGGTTCTTCCACGAGCATTTGCCAACCTAAACTGAGATCTATTATATATCAATTTTTTCATTTTTTATAGTGAAAACTCAATTTGCAGTGCCATGTGCTCATAATGCGTGTGTTTGCACTGGAATTGAGCACCAAACTGTACACTCTGGTCATACCTGAGCCACCTTTAAGCCCAGATGTTCAGGGACCAGCAGCATCCACCAGCTCGAGTTTTCTTGGGGTTTGGGTGCTCACTCAGCTTATTTCATCTCCCCTCATCTTTTTTGCTATTGATCCCATGAGCTTGGCATGTCACTTCACTTGGACTTCTTTTTTCACGTAGACATTGCTAGTTAGGAACACTCCAGGTCTAGAACATGCTGGAGAAGCAGCACCTTAGAATGCCCAGCGCAGGGATCTGGGTTTCTTTCAGGCTGTTTCTCTAATCACTGTCTCTACAGATTGGTAGTCTCCTGCAGTTTGTTCTGGGGGACATTTTAATTTAACCTTGTTCTTTCTCTTGCCTTCCCTCTGTCCCCCTGCCCTCTTCCTACCTGCCCTTAACCATGTGCAGATTTGGAGATGGATGGTGTAAAGCCAGGCTCTGCATATGTTACAGAGGCTCTGAACCAGTCCCAGCTGAGCTCAGGTAGAGCCCATTCTGTGCGACCAGTCTCTCGGTGTGCTAACCAAGTCTAACACTGTCCGTGATAGCAATAACCATTTACTTACACCCTAGGTTTGCTGACAGAAGCTAGATGTAGTTCAAATAGTTTATTCTGGTTTATTTTCCTTTTAATGGCTAGAAAATCCAGTGCCTGATCCTAAGAACCTGCTTTATCCCAGGCAGATTTTGTGTGAGTGATTTCATTCGAGTCAGTGAGTCCAAACCTTAAGAGCACTGCTCAACAAGACGGGGTCTTGCAGTGTGAATGCTCTGCAGTGTCTCTGCTCACGTGGCTGTCAGTCTGTGTATCATAAATTAGCTTCTTTCCTTTCCTTTTTTTTCCACCACGACTGCTGAATTTCTAAATATAAAGTGTTGTTCTTTTCCCAGGCTTTGCTTTAGTGCCTCAGAAAGATAAAATCCAAAGCGTGCCAAACCCCACTTGACCACATTCAGGAGGGAAGAACTTTCTTGAATAAGAGAGAAAAGAAATGTGGTTCAATCCTATAGTTTGATGGCAACGTAAATGCCCCCGATGTGTACCCAGTTGCATGGTGACAGCGGGAAACCACTGTCATGGCAACGTCCCTAGAGCTTTTCAAAACTAACATTAAGTGAAATTAAAGTGTTCCAGTGGAACTAAGGAACTGGGATATGTCTCTGGTACATGTTATGTACTTAATTTGATCATCAGTTATCATAGAATCACAGAATCATTAAGGTTGGAAATTTCCCTCGGGATCATCAAGCCCAACCCTCTACTAACCATTCTCAGGACCACTGAACCATGGCCTGAAGTGCCACATCTGGACGTCTGTTGGACCCCTCCAGGGATGGTGGTTCCACCCCCTCCCTGGGCAGCCTGTCCCAAGGCTTCACCACTCTCTCAGGAAAGAAATTGTTCCCAATGTCCAACCTAAACCTCCCCTGGAGCAACTTCCACCTATTTCTTCTGGTCCTGTCAGCAGTTACCTGGGAGAAGAGACCAACCCCCAGGTCACTACTCCCTCCCTTCAGGCAGCTGTGGAGAGCAGTAAGGTCTCCTCTCAGCCTCCTCCAGGCCAAACAACCCCAGGTCCCTCAGCCTCTCCTCATCAGACATTTTCTGCAGACCCTTCACCAGCTTCGTTGCCCTTCTCTGAACTCCCTCCAGCCCCTCAATGTCTTTTTTATCCTGCGGCACCCAAAACTGAACCCGTGCTCAAGCTGCAGCCTCCCCAGTACCCAGTACATGGGCACGATCACTTCTCCGCTCCTGCTGGCCACCCTGGTTTTGATCCAGGCCAGGATGCTGTTGGCCTTCTTTGGCCACCTGGGCCCATACTGGCTCATGTTCAGCGAGGTGTCCACCAGCACCCCCAGGTCCTTTTCTGCTCAGAAACTTCCCAGCCACTGCTCCCCCAGCCTGGAGCATCACAGGGGGTTGTTGTGACCCAAGTGCAGGAGGTGTTTGATACCAGATGTTTCAAATTCCATTTTTCTTTGCGTTAAATCCTTACTTCTGTTCTCTTGCATCTCCTCAGTGCTTTGCAGGGAAATGTAAGTGGCATTTTAGGAGAGCCTGTGTACCAAACTCAGCAAGTTTTGTTTTCCAGGTAGACTGGGGCCTTATACCCAGGCAGGAAACGCGTGATACTGGTTGCAAGGTATTCAGACAACACGTTGTCCTCTGATGTCCTTTTGTTTCATCTTGGTATTGAGGTTGAAAAGAATTTGCAGCATGACTTGTACTTTTCCTGGAGATCACCCCAATCTATTCCTTGGGTAAAATGAGTTTGTTAATGGATGTCTAGCATCGAGGTGATGATGATAAATACAAGCAGGCAGCAGAGCTCGCTTGGCTCCCGCTGTCCTCAGCACTGGTTTCTTAGGTTCCAGTTTATTAAGGAGTCTCACGCTTGTTCAGTTCAGCAGCTTGAAGCTCTCTGTAAGTGGCAGGCAGCTTTTCTAGTTGTATTTCAACCCAGTGCAAATCTTGTGGTTGCCTGTGTGGAAAGCTCTGCCCCTGCTGAAATCCTTCCCTGGATTCCCATTGTTAACCTCCTAAAGCCACCAAAGGTGGATTTAGGTTTTTTTAACAAGGTTTTTAAGGCTTTATTTCACTCCCGTGGTAAGTGTCATTTCCTTCCGTATTTAATTGTTTTTTAAAGACTTTTTGGTTTTTTCAGCAGTATCACGTTGCTGATGCTTTGCTTCTTGGATACGTTAGGAACGGCGAACTCAGTTTTCCATAATCACCTTGTGGTGCCTGCTTTGAATGCAGTGAATTCCACTCCAGTGCTTATTTAATCTGAATTGCTCCAGTAATTACCTGGTTTTAGGAGAAGGGGATTTATTGCAGCAACTCACCCTGAGTGTGCAGGGCTCGGAGAAGTGCTGCTGCAGTGATTTGTCTTTTTAGGTCTTGAAATTCGTGTCGAGAATTGTAGCACAGATCAGAGCTGCAGCAGCATTTTGCTGTTCATTTTGCAGTTCCTTGGAGTCTTCTTTTCTCTTTGTTCTCCCTTGTTTCAAGTGATTCTTCCCCCTTCTCTGTTCTTTCCTTCCCATTTTTCTTTGGCAGAAATAGAAAGGGATGAGGAGTGTGGGCTGAGCTGTGGAAATGTTACTATATACGGGATTCAGCTGGTCTCCTAGGAAATTCGCACCAGAAAATCGGTGGTTCTGCCAGAAAAGGACAAGTTTGAGAGAACAGCTCCCCAGAGCCCGTGACAGAAGCTCTAAATTCTCAATTCTGTGTTCATTGGGCAAGTAGGTTTTATAGATTCTGTGTTCATGGGTATGTGTGATGAGCATCCCAACAGCAGCACTGTACCAGTGAATTCGGGGGAGTCCCCTACCCAACTGGGACAAAGGATTTTCATGGAGCATAAAAAAATGTCCTTGAAGTTAAAAAGTGTCAAATATTTTTCCTGCACCTTGCAGTGAACCTCTGACTGTGAGAACATCTTTTTATCTGGAACTTGCTTTTGAATTTAGCATTCAGTAGCAAATCTGAACTCCTTTGCAAGTCTGCCTGAAGAAAATCTATAAACCTTGGCTAGGTCAGGAGTGAGAGGCAAGCAAGAATTCAAAGTATTTCAAATAGGTTCCTAAGGATACATTAGGAAGTCAATGTATTTTTTCCTTCCTTCCTTCCTTCCTTCCTTCCTTCCTTCCTTCCTTCCTTC
>JANVCC010000064.1:273166-305333 GCA_025345505.1 Todiramphus chloris collaris
CATCTTATACTGGGGCAATGCAAGCCAGGCTCTCGAATCAGTGCGTCTTATACTGGGGCAATGCAGTCGTGGCTCTCGAATCAAGGCATGCTGTACTGCAGTGTCCTGGTTTGAGTGCAGTTGAACAGGACTGGTCTTAACTGGGGCTCTCAAATGATTTTGGCTCTGGGGGTGTAGCCTAGGACCATGGTTTTAGCAAGATCGTTGAGATCCAGTGTAAAGCCCTGTGACAAAGTACCTGTTACTCAATATTATTTTCAGTAGCATCCCTCATCTCATTCCTGGCTGCTGGTTGTAGGCTTGTTTATTCCTGCTGCGAGCAGATCCTCGGGGATCTGTGCCCTTGGGCTGGTTGCCTGGCTTGGTGGTTGGCTTCGCTTGCCAACCAAAGGCTGATTAACGCACAAACTTCCCCCCCTCCCTGCTAATTGTTTAACTTCTGTTTCCCCTTTGCTAATCGCTGACTTCAGGTTTCTCTTGCACCTGCCTACTCACAAGGTCCGTGGTAGTAAACTCTTTTATTGGGCTTAATCTGGGGTCAGGGGTGTGCAGCGAGCTGGAGCCTCCTTCACGAGTGGGGTGATTTGCAGGAAGATTCCCACCCAGATCCCAGGGGAGAAGGAATTCCAGCTCGCAGGCCCCCTCCGGGATGCGGAGATGTGAGATCAGGTCTTCCTGCTCAGATTTAGACCCAGCTCCCGAAGAGGCAGCTGACAGATGGGAAGGAATTTGAATCTCAACAGATTTTTGCATATTGCTGTATCTTTCTGTTGCCCCTCCCCCCCAGGAGGATGTAGGGCCCATTGCTCAGGGCCAATACTTCAGGAGAAGGGGGCTTCCTATTTCCAAACACCAGCCCTTTGTTTGCGGCAGCCCCGGGGCAGGGAATGCACTCTCTGAAAAATAGAATTCCCAAGGAGAGTGGTTACTGGGATCACAGGAGACACTTTGCGAGGAGCCGTGGCTCGTCTGTTCGTGTTTGCTCGGAAAGCCTCCTAGAAGCTGTAGTCCATTTTAAGGACTAAATGCCCAGCGGGATCTTATTATTTATGACAGGGGAGACAGGAGGCCTTCGCTCTCCTCCTCCCTGACCTCCTTTGTTCTGGGCACCACACAGGCATGCTAAAAAGAGTCTCATTTGAAGTCAGAGCTCTGGACTGGCAAGATAAAGGAAGCAAAACAATACAATATCTGCATTCCTGCACCTTAGAAAGCGGATTTAGCTCGCTGCAAATCCCCAAATGAATTGGGCTCAGTTTTCTTTTTCAGCAGAGCGGTTTTTACGCTTCTTAAGCCGGGTGAGGATGGTGTGTGGGAAGATGCTGTTTCATCCTCCTTGAAGCTGTTGTATGCTGCCGGTGCTGTGTAAAGGGACCGTGGGGTGGGGTGGATGAGGCTCGTGTCCATCGTCTTTAATGTTGTTTCCACTCCAGGTGAGTGGGAATTTTGCTTCCAAAGGCCGAAGCATCTCTAGACCTGCTGCCGGTGTTGAGAGCTAAACAATTAGAGAGTCAGGGTTGTATGTAGAAAAAGAGTTGGAACGATAGCAGTGTTGGGAGAGTGTGTTGCTGTAATTTGAAAGTCACTGGTCTGGGCTGTAAACAGCTGCCCTCTGACTAGTGAAAAGAGATGGGCATCCTCTCTGAAGGGACTGGGGGAGCAGCAGTGAGGTTCCGGGTCATCCTGGGAGTGCCACGTACTTCAGCAGAGTCTGTGCAGCGAGGACTGAAGTAACAGCTGTGCCCTGTAGCTTAACCCAAGGGAGGGGCAGTGTGCTTCAACCCAAGGCTTCTCCTCATCCCAGATGGCCTGCTCTTGTCCCTTCCCGACGGAAGAAAAAGGTGCCTTCCCCCATATCTTGTGTAAGAGCAAACACCCTCTCGCTCTAGGACAGGGTTCCATCTGCCAAACTCCCAATTGCTCGACTTTTGTTGTTTGTTGATTCAAGGCAGATCTTTTTTTCATCACTCACCTCCTCCCACCACCCAAGCTGGAACGTGCTGCCAAGAAAACTGGAGGAACTTGACTGCTGCAGTCACTCCGGTTGTCCTGGTTTAGCCGATGGCAGAATTGGGCTGAAATGTGATTTGTGTTTGAATGACTAGTGAAAGCTCTGGGCTGTGTGCATGTGTCCAAAGCACTCGATGTTATTTGGGGTTAGCTTGGGTTACTGTCAAGATTTTGGAAGATCCCCTGCAGCACTGCTACCATTTGTAGAAGAAGGAGAAACGCTGTGGGTGAGGCTCAGGCAGCCATGCTCCAACTTTGTTTACACTGTTTTGAAGCCTTTTGATTGAGGAAGGATACTGCCAACTGTGTGGCATTTTCATCACTGGAGACTGTTGAGTTGGAGAAACTTCTGGCAGAAATGTCTGAGGTACAGTCTAACCTGCTCTGGTGTCATCTAATAGGTTAGGTGGCATCTTGGCTCTTGATTGTTCTCCCCTTTCTTTCCCTTTCTCTCTCCACTTTCTTCTTTTTCTCTGCCCCAGTGAGGCCACCTCTGGAGTTGTGGGTCCAGTTCCGGGCTCCCCAGTTCAGGAGAGACAGGGAACCACTGGAGAGAGTCCAGCAGAGGCTGGGAAGCTGCTGAGGGGCTGGAGCATCTCTGTGCTGGGGCCAGGCTGAGAGCCCTGGGGCTGTGCAGCTGGAGAAGAGCAGCCTGAGAGAGGAGCTGAGCAATGCTGAGCAAGAGCTAAAGGGCCCCGGGGGGCAAGAGCCTGGGGCCAGACTCTGCTCAGTGGTGCCCAGCGCCAGGACAAGGGGCACCAGGCACCAACTGGAAGCCAGGAGGTTCCCCCTGAGCAGGAGGAGCAAGTTCTTTGGTGTGAGGGTGTGGGAGCCTGTGCCAGGCTGCCCAGAGAGGCTGTGGAGTCTCCTTGTCTGGAGAGATTCCCACCCCGGCTGGACCCTGCGCTGCTGGGCCCCTGCTCTGGGTGCCCCTGCTGGATGGAGCAGGGGGGTGGCACCAGATCAGCTCCAGAGGGCCCTGCCAACCCCCACCATGGTGGGATTCTTATTTCATATCCAACACCCAGTTACCTGGTTGATCTTGATGCTTACTTGGTCGTTGATATTGATGCTTACCTGGCTGTCCCTTAATGCTTCTGCACCACTTGACATTCAAGATAAGAAATTTGCTACCCAGTAAAACCTTTCATGGGACACAGTGCATCACCTTTGGGGTTGTTCTGAAGCAGGGTTTCATCTCAAACTGTACGAATTGTGTAAGTATTAGAGGTACGTTCAAGTATTGGGTTCTATTTAGTGTTCTATAAAGGCTTTGGTACATTTTGATGTCAAGATCTAAGCCCTTGTGTTACCCGACCAAAGCCCACCCCTGCCGCACGGTCACTATGACCATATATAGTCACTGCTGCTTCCCCCCCCCCCCCCCAATACAATTCAAAAGTGTTAATAGAATTAATTAATTAACCTTGTACCTTTGATAGAGGTATCTCTTAACCATGTACCACTTCCCTCAGGGCAGGTGTGCTGAACTTCAGGGAGTTCATTCAGAGGAATCTTGTGGTCTGTTTGTTCAGGAGGTGAAGTCTTAGTGACTTAGTGTATGGCCTTAGAGTCTGTGAAAAGCTGGGACATTGCTTTAACCTTCCTCCTGTCTTGTAAGGCAAGAGGAAATGGGTGGAAGTTGCTCCAGGGGAGGTTTGGGTTGGACATTGGGAACAATTTCTTTCCTGAGAGAGTGGTGAGGCCTTGGGACAGGCTGCCCAGGAAGGGGGTGGAATCACCATCCCCAGAGGGGTTGAACAAACATCCAGACGTGGCACTTCAGGCCATGCTTCAGTGGTCCTGGGAATGTTTAGTAGATGGTTGGACTTGATGATCTTGAAGGTCATTTCCAACCTTAATGATTCAGTGAACCTGGTGGATTTCTTGGTGTCAAACTATCTGTACATCGGTGATGTACTTACGCCGCTGGTTAACCTTCCGGTGATCATTCCTGTCCCCTTACCCCTCATGGCATCTGGCAATGAAGAGCGTGGCAAAGAGGCTTTGCTGTTGTAATTAATTCCTAGTCCTTGTCCGCATTTTCTCATTGAGGTAAAGAAACCTTCTCCAGAGAGTTCAACTTGTAGACAACCCTTGTGCGTGTCATTACAGATGTGTGGTGTTTGTTAAATAAATAATGTTGAAAGCAGTCAATATAAATAGAAGTAATGTTGAAAGCAGCTGCTGGTCAGATACACTGTTAGCTTTTAAATGTGCAGTCTCCTCTCTCTGGAAGAGGACTAATTAGACCCACACACAGCGGAAGGTGCCAGAGGATATTGTATAATCCAGGCATGAAAAAGCACTGCATGAGTTGCCAAGCTGGTCAGTATCTGATGCCAGATGTTCCTCTGCTAACCAGAATAAGGCAATATTCCCGCTTGGGCCAAAGGTTGATGCTGGCAAGGACCAGGAAGAGTTCCTGAGGTTCTTGCACACGGACACTGCCCAAAGGATGGCTCCAGAAGCCTGGGCAGATACAAGAATAAATGCAGCTTCCTTATTGCTGAACTCTGTAAATAAGAATGTCGCTTACCCGTTTTAATGACCTACTTTACTCTCCACGTGTACAGTGCTCTCATGATAGATGGAAATATCAGCTTATTCTTGGCTGGTTCTTGTCATCATACTTAAGTTTAGTGGTTTTTATCTTACCAACACCAAAATTAATCACCTCTACCGTATTTCGTGACTTCTTGTAGCACAAGGAACTGTTGTCAGCCTGGCACAAGATAAGTGCTGCAGCATCCAGAAGCACGCGGCATCTTTATTTTCTTTTTCCTTTCTTTACAGAGCAAATCAGTAAGTACACATTTAGTGGAGATAGAAGGATATTTTTAAACTCTCACATCTGTAGAACTGTAAAATCTCCTTCTGAAAAATCTGATGAACCAGGGAGCCCGTCGTAGAGATGCGTGTGGCTATCGATGTGGTGTTGGCTGGCCCTTCAAGGACTAAAGGACAGTGCTTGGTGCGTGGTTCCAGATCCTGGTTGGGTTTTTAGGGCTGTATAAATTAGCTTCCAAAATAGAATCTGCTGTGGCAGGAGGAAAGGAGTAAAATGTCTTGTTGCTAAGGAACATGACAGAGAACCGGGAGATGTGACTCAGTTCTTGGCATTGTAGCGTTTCTCTTCAGCGAGATGTAGGCCCGTGTCTTCCGAAGTGGGAAGGGACGGACATTAAAAACATTTTGAGGTATTTACTGAGGTTTTAAGGAGGGGCCGAGGGAACTGCTGCTGTTGGGGAACCAGCTGAACTCAGTCTGCTCCCCCAGTTCAGTGTATCCCTGTGTGTTGGCAGAGGCTTAGGAAACCTGTGGCAAAACCAAACGCAGCCTTCTCATCTTTGGAAGGCCGCTCTTCCTTCCCGACAGGCCGATGCTGCTTATTCTCTGCCTGCAGCGGAGTTTTACAGGAGAATAGGTCTTGAGAGGCTAATAGCCTGGAAAAATGTTAGCTTGACTTGCTGGAGAGATGATGTCTCTCACCCTGGGATACCTGGCCATGCGTTCACTACAGCATACCCGCAGCTCTTCCCGCCACTGATTTTGCGACCGGCCGTTGCCGTTCGTGTCTCTTTGGTGCTGTGGGGCCACACGTCTCCTTGCTTTTGACCTTAGCCCCATGGTCTCCTCACAGCAGGGGCCAGCTGGGTTCTGCCGCTTGGCGAATCACTGGTAATAAGAAGAGAAGCAAACAGGCTGCCCGTGTGCTGGGCCTGGGGGTCAGCACAAACCCTCCAAGATTTTCCCCTTGGAGTCCAAAGTTTCCCAGCCCTGTGTCAGAACACGCGCTGCTGACGAGAGCCTGCGGGGAGCAGCTCAGCCCCAAATCATCAGCGCTAGCAGCGCAGATACAGCAGGTGCTCTTGGTTCTGCGTGGATTTGTTTTCCTGTGGTCAAATTGTAGGGGACAGGCGATGGGGTTATCAGAATAGTTTCGGCTGGAAGAGACCTGCAAGACCATCAAGTCCAACCTGATTCCCAGCCCTATCAAACCCACTAAACCCTGTCCCTCAGCACAACATCTGCCCAGCTCTTAAACCCCTCCAGGGCTGGGGACTCCACCAGCTCCCTGGGCAGCCCATTCCAGTGCCTGACAACCCTTTCTGGGAAGAAATGCTTCCTGAGATCCAGCCTGAACCTCCCCTGCTTCAACCTCAGGCCATTGCCTCTTGTTCTGTCCCTTGTCCCCAGGGAGAACAGACCAAGTCCCACCTCGCTACACCTTCCCTTCAGGGAGCTGGAGAGGGCAAGAAGGTCTCCCCTCAGCCTTCTCTTCTCAGCCCCAGATCCCTGAGCCTTTCCTCATAAGAGACATAAGTTGTGAGCATGTCCTACGGGGAAACTGCTGGCACACGATGCTGGGTCACCGAGCAAGCACTCAAGCTTTTTTGTGCCCTTTTTTGTGTGCAAGGCTTGAAATCTGCTGTTGGCTTTTCTGCTGTTTGCTTCCCCTGGTCTTTGAAAAGAGGCAGGCTGTGCAGGACGGGAGATGTCCATCTTGCAGGGGTTGGCTGTGCTGTGATTTGTTCTTGGAGCCTTCTGCATTGTGGGGCTTTTCATACTTGTCAGTAAAAGGAAGGAAAATGCACACACCAAATAGCATCAGGGACATTTATTGACAGATTCTCCTGTTTGGTCACCATGATTTGATGCCAAGGCATCAGGAGCTCTTTTCCATCCCACCTTTCCTTCTGTTGCCAACAGTTTGGGCAATCGTAATTAAAATATTGCATTTTAGAAGGAAAGGAGGAATTTTACAGCCCAGACCTGATACTTCTGCAGCTTGGGCTGAGACACGTGGTGTTGCTGGCCTGTGCTCTAATCTTACAGGTGTAAATCCAGAGCAGCCGTATCCCTCGGACCTGTACAGGCACAGGAAGGGTCAGGAGTTGGTGCTGCGTGGCCGGTTGTGCCCCAGCGGATCCAGCTCGTTTCCCAGCAGCCCGGGGGTTGTTTAGCAGCGCGTTGGCTTCTGTGGGGAGCTCAGCCTACGAAGGTGCCGTTTCCTGCACTTGGCTCAGCCACCCCGTCTCTTGGGCTGCCCCAACTGCTCCAACCTCCTGTAAGAGCATCAAGTTCAGCAGATTATTTCTAATCAGGTTGCTGCGGTGGCTTAGCTCGCAGAGCGCTGGAGGAGCATGGCAGGGCAGCCACAGATGTGGGAGACCTCGGCGTACCCTGAGAGATGCCCCGCAGCTTTCCGTGGGTTCCCAAAGCAACCCAGGAAAAAGATGCTGTGCTGAACGAGAGCCATGAAACCACTTTCCATCAGCTGAAAGCTGGCACGTTTCTTCAGGAAACAAGCTGCCTAAATTATATCCCGAAAGTGCCTTTTCAGTCTGCAGCGTGAGGGTGAACAAGCCCTGCTTTTCATGAAGTAATTGTGATTTAATAGTTTTTATCAACGTCAGGGGAATTTCAGGGCCTCGCTCACACTACAAAAGCTCGGTGGTGTGGCAGCAACGGCGCGGTTGGGTTGATGAACGTTCCTCAGGGAGGTACAGACCGTGGCAGTTTCCCAAAACCACAGTGAATTACCTGGCACAAGGATTCCTTTTTCTCCCCTCCCTTCCCACCGTGTAAAGGCTTTGGCCAGCTTAGTCATGTCAGCTAAGGGTGGGATATTTTTTTCTCCCTCCTAATTGCTACATTCGTGCCAGCAAAGCTTCAGAAGTAGTCCAGCCTCGGATGGGGTTGTTTTGGGTTTTTTTGGTTTGGGCTGTGATTGGGGGTGGGGTTTTTTTCAGGCAGTCTCACTGTGGAGAATTTGATAGAGAATTTGTCCTTGTTCAGGCCAAGATGTTTGGCCAGACCTGCCTTTCTGAGGAAAATCAGCCCCCGCTCCTTCTAGGAAAGCCTCTGTTTCTTGGTAAACAGTTTGCTTAATGGAGATTAGCTCGGAGGTGGAAAGTAACCTGGGTAGATGTCAGGATTTCTGGTTGGTTCTGGTTGCCTTTCAGTTGGTAGCTAATTCAGCAGCATCTCTGACTGCAGCACCCGTCGCAGGTTGGTGATAATGCTGCTTTATCGTCTGAATTTGCTTCTCTGACACTCGTTGACCTGAACCCCTCCCGGGGAGGCACAGACTCCACATGGTTCAGATTTAGTGTATCACATGGTTCATATTTACTGTATGAATATGAACCCCAGTGGTTCATAATTACCATGTTGGTGGCACAACAAAGTAGAAAAGTGCCAAATCTTTTATCCACATTACCTTACTTGTAACAATTTTAGATTTTTTTCCCAGATCTCAACCCTGTGCCTCGACTCCATAACTGCCTTGTATTCGCTAATTCTGGGTTTTTTTGACTGGGAAATAGGTGCAGGACAACTATTCACACTGCTGCTGTCAGCAGTGGAGTGACAAAGGTTTGGGACCAGTGTTTTGGAGCAGAAAACATTTATTCTGCAGAATTCCATGGGCCAGCAGTGGGCCCTTGTGGCCAAGAGGGCCAGTGGTGTCCTGGGGGGCATTAAGAAAACTGTGTCCAGCAGGTCTAGGGAGGTTCTCCTCCCGCTCTGCTCTGCCCTGGTGAGACCACATCTGGAATACTGTGTCCAGCTTTGGGATCCCCAGTTCAAGAGAGACAGGGATCTACTGGAGAGAGTCCAACGGAAGCTACGAAGATGGTTAAAGGACTTGAGCATTTCCCCTGTGAAGAAAGGCTGAGAGAACTGGGGCTGTTCAGTCTGGAGAAGAGAAGCCTGAGAGGGGATCTCATGGATGTCTATAAATATCTGAGGGGTGGGTGTCAAGTGGAAGGGGTCAATCTCTTGTCCGTGGTGCCCAGTAATAGGACAAGGAATAATGGGTATAAGCTGGAACACAGGAAGTTCCACCTGAGCAGGAGGAGAAACTTCTTCCCTGTGAGAGGGACAGAGCCTGTGCCAGGCTGCCCAGAGAGGCTGTGGAGTCTCCTGCTCTGGAGCCTTTCCAGCCCTGCCTGGCTCTGTTCCTGTGTGGGCTGCCCTGGGTGCCCCTGCTGGGTCAGGGGGGTTGGACTCCATCATCTCCAGAGCTCCCTTCCAGCCCCACCATTCTGTGATTCTTGGTAGCAGTGTTGGCATGATCCAGAAACCATCACTGCTGCACTAGCTGCATCTAAACCAACATGCACCAGAAACCCAGAAATTCTCTCTGAGGATGCGTTGCTGGTTTGAGGGTCAGGGGACCAGGAAGGTAGATAGGTCTCTAGGATAGAGAGCATTTCACCTTTCATTGCTTTTGGCACAAAGAAAACACACCTGACAGCCCCCTGAGCCCTGGCAGTTTGGGAGGGCAGCTCATCCTTATCAGACACCTACTCCCTTCTTTGTTCCTTGTTCGAACCTGGCAGCACCGAGATGACTGCTTGGATTTTCTCAACGTTCTCTTTCTCTTCCCCACCCAAGAGCAGCCTCACTCCTGTCAGTGACTCATTCCTGCGTGGGCACAAAACTCTGCAGCCGCTTTCGGCTGAGGAGGTCTCGCGCGGGGCAGGCAGCGATCCGGAGGAGAGCAGTGCCGGAAGCCAGGTTGCACCAAGGACCCTGCAGAGGTTTCAGCAGGCTGAGGAGAAATGAATTTTTGGGGATTGAACCTGCTCGGGCATTGCCCTGACAGTGTCCTGGGCTGTTGCACTGGTACACGATGGGAGTGTAGGGTGGGAGTCTACTTAATGATGCAGAAAACGAGGCAACTATTTTAACCTGTACTGAATCGCTTAAAGGCAGAGCAGATTTATGGTGGTTTAAAAACTCGGGGCTCCTTTCTGGTTAGGGATGGAAACAGGCATTGAACAGCAAGCAAAGTACATCTCTGGATCACGAGATGTGTCATCCATTGGACCTTTTTCTGGTTTTAATGCCCGAGCTGACACCCAGAAGTCACCTGCTGACCCGGTCACCAGCTCTGGTAGAATTTCTGCAGTGCTGGAATTGGATGGATGAATTTTTCTCCGTTTTAAATCTGTTATCTGGTTAACTCATTTTTCATGAAGTCAAGCAAGATACCTCATGAAGGTGTCTTGTGTACGGAGTGTGTGAAATGATTCAAATCGTGGAAGCATAGAAAAATGGTTTGGTTTGGAAGGGACCTTAAAGATCATCTCATTTCAACTCACCATGGGCAGGGACACCTCCCATTAGACCAGGTCGCTCAAAGCCCCATCCAACTTCATCTTGAATGGATCCAGGGATGGAGAAGCCAGAGCTTCCCTGGGCAACCTCTTCCTGTGTCTCACCACCCTCAGAATGAAAAACTTGTTCCTAATTTCTGATATAAATCTCCCCTCTTCCAGTTGAAGCCGTCACCCCTCACCCCATCATGACAAGCCCTTGTAAAAAGTCCCTCCTCAGCTTTCTCATCAGCACCCTTCATATACTGGAAGGCCCCAAGAAGGTCTCCCTGGAGCCTTCTCCAGACTGAAGGTCCAGACTGCCACATAGGTGTCAGTAGTTGCTTTACTTGAGGTCTGTCATCTACAGTGGTATTATGACAGGAGGCCACGGCCGCTAACCCTTTGAAATTCCACCCGAGCCAGGATGAGACTCCATTTATTCTTGAGCCAGGCTGATGTGAGATAAATGTGCTGTTACTTCAGTGTGATGATGGCTACAACCAAAATCTGTCCTAACTTTCCTTGGCGTGCCAGCACAATCTGCTCATTTATTGTGTCTGCTCAAAAAAACCCACACCCTCAAACCACAACCACTCCTCTCATTAAAGCCCCCATACACAATTTGTCACGCCTGACGCTTCTCCTCGTTGGGAAAAGGTTGGGGTTTGATTGCAGAGAACATAGGCCTGGGGTTTGTTGGCCATCTTTGGATTTCAGGTGTTCAGGTGTGTTTGGCTGCTGCAGATCAGTGGAGTGGAAAGGGATTTTACCCACAAGTACAAAGAAATATGTGAAGGGCATTGGAATCAGGCTTATTATAAAGAGGGACTGCATCAAAACCTGGTAAAATAGAAGGGAAAATACACAGCCCTTCAAAGAGATTAAAAGCGTAGCGTGGTATAACTGTGTTCTTGGGACAGGCTGTTTGGTGGTGCCCACTTGAACACCCTGCCTGCTGGGATGAAGCTCTTTTGGAGTCCAACCTTTGCCACCAGGGCTCTTAGTTGCTTTCCTTTTTTTGTTTGGAATGGCCTGGCTGTGCTGAGACTGGATTGCAGCGCATGGGGTTGTGATGCAGGTTGTCCTTCCTCTCCGGTGGGAGCAGGAGCAGGAGCAGGGGGGAGGACGCTGCCAGTGCCTTGTGGTGCTGCAGGAGCCTTTACAACTTCCCAGAGCTGTAAAGGCTTCCTCACAAATCCCAGCCTTTTATAGCCAGTGATTTGTTCTTTTCAATAGACCTCTTCTGTTGAAGTTAAACTGCTTTTAAATCATGTACACAATGGCACTTTTGTTGGGGAGGCCTGGAGAGACAGCCTGGGCCTCAGGAAGAAAAATTGCCGTTCAAGGGCATTGTTCTGCTCCCATTCAAACCTGTGCTCGCCTCTCCTCCCCATTTGCATGAGTTTGTGCCAGTCACCCACTTCTGCCCCGACCGACTCCCCATCCCATTGATGTAGCAGCACGCAGTGGTTTAATTTACCAGAGTGACCCATTTCATCCTGTGGCATTGTGTGGAGAGACCGAGACGGAGGTTCAGAGGGTTGGCTCCTGAGAGATGCTCTCGGCTCTTTGTAGACTTCCTGTATTTATTCTGGGGGGGATAAACTGCAAATCACAGAGTCATTGAGGTTGGAAACAACCTTAAGATCATCAAGTCCAGTCATCTGCTAACCATTCTCAGGACCACTGAACCATGGCCTGAAGTGCCACATCTGGACGTCTGTTGGACCCCTCCAGGGATGGTGATTCCACCCCCTCCCTGGGCAGCCTGTCCCAAGGCCTCACCACTCTCTAAGGAGAGAAATTGTTCCCAATGTCCAACCTAAACCTCCCCTGGAGCAACTGCAGCCCATTTCCTCTGGTCCTATCACCAGTTACCTGTGAGAAGAGACCAACCCCCAGGTCACTACTCCCTCCCTTCAGGCAGCTGTGGAGAGCAGTAAGGTCTGCTCTCAGCCTCCTCTTCCCCAGACCAAACAACCCCAGGTCCCTCAGCTGCCTTAGTTCCTTGTTAAAAGAAACCAAAGACAGTGGCAAGGTCCATTAAAGCTGCAGTGAGGGGCACTCTGTAGCCCTTGGACCCAAACATCCTCTGAGTTCAGCTGCCGTTAGTCATCTTGTTTGTTCTGGAGGCTCCTGAGACTACCAGACCGAGAGGCAAAGCGTTTCCTTCTGCTGGTAGATTACACGCCGTGTTCGCCAGCGTGCGCGAGGACGCCGGTCGTGTTGGTTCAGCCTCGGTCATTCTTTCCAGAGATGAAAATTGTAGCTCTTGGATGCCACCCACCACCCAGTACTCCGGTCCGAAACTTTAGTAGGCTCCCACCTCAAGCTGCTTTGCTGGTAGATGTGTTTCTTTGTGTTAAATTCCTCCGCTGCAGCTGTCTGCTGTTATTGCTGTGCTGGCAAAGAATTAGGACAGCCGCCAAGTTGTCTGTCTAGTACTGGACCTCAGAAAATCAGTTGCTGGAAAGAATTGATGTTGTTACTGCCGTTGTTAGGCGCCCTGTACAGCATGCTGTGCTTGGCCTTGCCCAGCTGAGCCAAATGGAGAGTAAAGTCTTGGTTTGGTCTTTTTATTTTGTTGTGCAGTGTCAAAAAAACACGGGAAGCTCATCACCTTCCTCCGTACATTCATGAAGTCGCGCCCAACGAAGCAGAAGCTGAAACAGCGAGGGATCCTGAAGGAAAGGGTGTTCGGCTGTGACCTGGGGGAGCATCTTCTCAACTCTGGCCATGACGGTAAGAAACAATCCGTTCTTGACTTATTCCACTGTTCAGGAATTGTACTTGGGGGTGGTCCTAGCTAGGAAAGTGTGCTTGCAGAGAAGTGTGTAACAGAAATCAGTGCCTGGAAGATAAATTCACGCTCATGCTAATAAGGTGCGCTGTGGTTGAACGTGGGAGCACTGGAGATGGATGGAGCTAGTGAAGATGAGCTCTCAACCTACCTCTTGGAGCCTTCAAATCTGTATTAAATACGGTTTTTACATGGAAAGAAACTTCATGTGTCAGTGTTGGTGAACTAGTTGGTGACTAGAATGTTAAATCCCTACATTTCTCCAGGTTAGTACCTTTGTACGACGGCACGGTTTGCAGTGTAAAGCTTTCGTCTGCCTTTTCCCTCCATTTCGTAGAATTTACAGGAATGAACTGGATCTTAAGTTTGGTCACACTTTCCTTTTCTCTCAGTTCACTGGGGTGAGTTTGCTGTAGCTCTTCTTGGTCCCTTTCACCTTCCCACCAGCAGTGTAGGGAGGCAGCAGAGAAGAGCTGTTTCCAGGAAAAAAGGGCACAAGTGTTCCTCGGGTGGACTTCCCTCTCACGTGTTCTTTCTACCCTCTCACTGTGACATCTCCAGTCTGGGCTGTGAAGTCAGGAGTAGCAAACGGGGACTCGAATCCTTTCACTGTTCACCAGCTGAGGTTGTTCCCATGAACGATCCGTGCTGAGGGGTGTTTAGGAAAGCAGCGTGGAGCGGCTGTGGGCTGCAGGCAGTTTGCCCAGGAGTGACAGCCATCGGTGATGGGTGCAGCATCGCTGTCTGCCTCTGTCAGCTTGGGGAACTGCTCCTTGCCTACAGCAGCAGATTTTTGCAGTAGACCTCTTACGCCAGAGCTGTTGATCTGATGTCTCCCAGCGTCTGGGTGCAGACTGCAGAAGTGATGTGAGGTGTGGGGTAGGGAAGGAGTTTCTCATTAAATTTGTTTTCAGTATCTCAGGGTCCTTGTTCATGGAAAAGGGATGGTAAAGGGTGAGGAGCTGGTTCTTGCACTTTTCCCAGCAGATTCAGTTGGTAACAGCACTCCCTTGCCTGACATCAAGTGGTTTACTACCAGTTAGTGAGTAATACAAGCTTGTTCTTATGGGATCAGGACTGTGGCAAGGCTCATTGGCTTGTTAAGTGGAACCAGTAGAGATCTTTATTGCTGGGGCTTGAAAAGCATCAGAGAGACAGCAACTGCATGGTTTGGAGACAAATCCAGACAGTAACACATGTAAGGACTGTATCAGGAGTAGGTAATTTACACCACGGGCTAGCTATAGAGCTGGTTTTGTGTTCATGCTGTGGGGGCAATCTTGGAGTGCAGGAGACATGCCAGCAGAGTGAGCTCATTAATGGGAAGGAGAGAATTCTCCTTTATCCCCAGCCCTCCTCCTGTCCCTTTCAGTTAGGCACAAGTCAGCAGTAATTAAAGCTTTTCCCTGCCCTCTGCACTGACTTCTTCCCCTGGCTTCAGGGGGAACATATTTTGTTTAACCTTCAAAGACACATCCCGAGCTCAGCTGAACTGTTCTGAGGCTCCTGGTTGATGGTCTCTGGGAGCATTCTTCTTCTGGTCACTACTCCCCTCCCATCCCATGACTGTGACTGAGCTGTGCTAATGAGGTCTCTTCATCCAAGAAGTGACCGGTTGCTTTCACCCTCGATTTGATAACTCTTTCCTTACTCCCTAGAGTGAAGCAGATCAGTTTGACTGTTGCTAACAGGGGCATATTTCCATTTCACACAGCAGGATTGGGTTGGTTTTTTTTTTCCTGTGTGATTCAGCTCTCTGCCCCTTGTTCCAAGTGACGTAATCCCCAGGACTGGTTTTGCAGAGACGTTTCTGGGTTCCTGTGAATCAAGCTCCGTGCGTGCACGGCATTTTAAGATTCCCTTATTCAGGAGCGTTAATGTTGCTCAGTCTTGGAGCCAACTGCGGTGCTGATCTGCTGAGAGGGGACGGAGATGCTGCAGGAGACCCCAAGATGAATCAGATGGAGCAGAGCTGTGGCTCAGCAACTTCACCTCGTAACCAGAACATAGGAGCACAGAGTGCTGCAGCTGAAGTTTGGGCATGGTACCTACTGGTGATGCTTTGGAATTACAACCACCAAACATCTCGGTTCGGAATAAAAAGAAGAAACAAAGAACCCAGTGCATTCATGGACTCTTTAAGGTCCATGCTTTGGAATGCTTTGGAATTACAACCACCAAACATCTCGGTTCGGAATAAAAAGAAGAAACAAACAAAGAACCCAGTGCAGTCATGGACTCATTAAGGTTAATGCTGGTTGTGACGAGTCGCTGTCCCACACCCAAAAGATTTAGCAGGACTGAAGGAGGTGAAACTGTCCACGGTGTTTGAAATGGATTGGATGGTGTTCACGTGCTCCTCAGAAATGCAGTAGTGAACCAAACTGGAGTTACGGTAAGAGTTTTGTTAATTATCAGCTTTAGAAAGCTGACAAAGTCTAAATTCTCAAGAATTCACCATGAAACAACACGAGCAGTCTCCAGCTTGCAGGTGTGAACACCAGCAACTTGGCCTTGTCAATAGGAAGTGGTGAGAGGGAAGAGAATAAAAGGGTATAAGGGAGGCCACAGACTGAAATAGGTTTAACTGCTCTGGCGAGGCAGCTGCCTGGGATTGCTGAGCTCGGAGAAGAGCCCGTTTGCTGCCTCCCATCCATGGACACGGGAGGGGATTGACGCACACGAGGGAATGTTTCACCTACTGCAGCATAGTGACTTTCTGCTGGCTCAGCAAGTAATCTCTCATCCCACAGCCTCCTTCATTCCACAGCCTCCTTCTGCAGGAGAATACGCTGGCCTGGGAGGAAGGTGATAGAGAAACGTGGCCTGTCTCAGTGCTACAGAGCAAGAGCCTGGGCAGTCCCGCCCTGAAAAGCTCCCTACGCACACTGCACGTTCAGCTGGCGCCGAGTTCTGAACTGGCCAAGCGTTTCTCTTGGCTTTCCTGAGTTCCTGAGGTTGATCTCGCACCAGGGCAGTGCCCTGTCTTCCAAGAGGTTCCTTCCTTGGGCTGGCGTGACAGAACTTGCATCTGCTGTGCTTCAGGGCTCAACGTGTCTGTTAGCCGGCGTGTCTCCTCGGGGAGGGTGTCTGGGTAGGACGGGAGGAGCAGCTCCCAGCCCAGCAGGCTTTTCATTTTCAGGGAGGATGTGGTTTGTTATTCTTTTAATTGATGCGTGTGGATCTCAGAAGTAACACCCTGAGCGGGTGTAGGGAGGGAGGTGAGGCTTGTAGCCATTGTTTACAACAGCAGTGACCGGGGTGAGTAGTGCACCTTAAACTCTTTCTGTCCCTGGTGATTCATACTGGGCATTGTGGTGCATACTGGGCTGGCGACCAGAGACAGGCAGCGTCCTGCGTTTTGGGGTTGGGAGTGTTTGTTTTAATTACAGGTCGTTGTGTGCTGATGCTTTGAGCTTTCCAAACAGTTCTGGAGCCCTTCTGCGGTGGGAGTTTCACACTCTGCACGCTACAGAACGGTCCTTCCCCAAAGGTCCTTGCAGGGAAGGCAGCAGTGAGGGGAAGGCAGCATCACTGTCTGATCTCTTAGATGAGGGTCTGAGATGTGGGCAGATGACATGATTATTTTTCAGAATTCTCTCCTGGGCACTGGGCTGGGGCGTACGTAGGGGTATTCCTTCTGCTAACAGTGTCTGCCCTTTCGGGTCCTCTTCTCTGCTGTGTGTCAGTACTGAATTATGGCCTGGTACCCGGAGGAGTAAACCCAGTTTTGATCTGAGCAACTTTTAACTTCGCTACTGGCTCTACATCTAGGGAAGGTTGTGCTGATGCTTCCTTCAAGTATGCTGGTTTCACAACACCTCGCCAGTGGGCTCCAGTCACCCAATGGGTCCTGCCTTAAGAGGCCCATCTCCATTTAATTCTAGAGTTATTCATTTGTTGGCTCCTTCTGGGTTTTGGATACTTCCCCTGCCAATGAAGCATCACTTGGAAGAGGACCAAGCTTAGCAGGGAGTAGCTGTTTCTTCATTGCCCTGAGAGATGTTCCCAGTGGGTCTGGTGCTGTTGACACCTGCTGTGCCAGTTTGGTTTCTGGAGCTGAGAGATGCAGCAAATTGAGCATAATACCTGCCTCCTGAAAAGGTCTCACTCCCTTTGGAGATAGAGAGGCTTACCCCCACACTCTCTTTTTTCCCCAACCATCAAAGGAAACCAAATAGAACTTAAATTTAGCTGGACCCCAGTCAGAAAGAATTGTGCTCGCAGAGGATGTTTGCTTGGTGCGGGAGCTGGGTAAACGCTGCATGGCAGCACCCGTACCATCGCCTCCTTTGGGCTCCCAAGTATTTCAGAACAGAACAGAACTCTCAGTGTGGAGTCCTCGGTGATGTGGTTTGCAGAGAATGCCAAAAGAGAAGCGTTTACTTGTGCACCTGATCCTTGCTGTCTGTCCTTCCTGCTCTTCCCGGTTCCTCAAATTTATTAGCAATTATTTTGGACGAGTTGGGTGGGATGAAAATAAAACTACAGTGAAAGCCGAGAGTTTTCGAACCAGTGCAGGATGAGCTTGTGGCAGCTCTTGATCCCGTTACGTACTGGGCACAAGCAGCAAGTCTTCGCAGGGGATGGGTTTATTCTCTTGCGCTGTTAGGCTCTTTAGATAAGCTTCTTACCAGCACCTTGGGCTTTCTGGGGACATCACAGCTTGTGGCAGGTTCTCCGGTGGTATCCTTCCAGCCATCCCCTGGCTGCACTTGGGTGATGTCGTTGCTTTCGATGCCAATTGATCGCAGATTGAAGCCCGGGGAGGACACGGTTACCAGACCAGAGCAATGCGAGGAATGAGACCTCGCGCAGCGTCTTGTCAGGGATCTGTAAAACTCTGATTCCCCTTAGCTCAAGCAGAACTTTGATACACTATGTCATCTCTTCAGTTCCTGGTATTAAAGTGAGGAGTCCCATTTACTAGCTAATTTTCATGATAATAAAAGTCTGCCTGGCTGGCTTTGGGATCTTTGCCATCTGTGAAAGAAGCCTTGATTTAGAATTCAGGGTGGCTGCGGTTTCCATATTTATTAATTTGAGTTTTTCTTGATGTTTTAACTGTTAGAGGGTAAATTTAACCAGTTTCCACCCTCGCTCTACCTGCTGGAGAATGAAATCGAACAATACAACCAAGAAGTAAAGCAAGCTTTGCTCAAAGGAGGAAGTCATAAATATTTACAGAGTTGTTGCTTTTCCCCCCTTTATTTAAATACTCTTTTTGACTGTCAACACGAGGCACCCCTGAAAGCCAAGATCTTCCAGTTCATGTTCTGAAGGCCCTGCCGTAATCCCTGCCCATGATGTCCTCAGTGGACAATTGCTTTGCTCACAAAGACTCATCAGCATCCATCAGGAATAGATCCCCAAGCTTTTCACCTGGGCCCGCCACGGTTCAGAGAGCAAATAGTTACGTGGCAGCACAACCACCGTGGAGTGTAGTTTCCCCAGGTATGCTTGGAATTGTTACGAGCTGAATGCTGGCGACCACATCAATGGATTTGTTTAAGCAGTAACATCTTGTTCTGGAACAAAGGTTTATTGAAGGGCTGCACGGAGTAGGTGGGTTGTGTTTTAGCTGGGAATGATGAAATCAGCCACAGTCATTCCAGCTGGGCCGAGGAGAATGTTGGCTGTGGACGAGGCTGAAGGTTTATATCAGATGCATTCATTCTGTGGATGAACCCCGGGGGCATTTTTGTACTTTCAGGAGGTCTTTTCAGAGTACCCAAGCTGACAAGTTCTCATGGGAAGTAAAAAGTTTCAGACCTCTAAGCAGGTTCAGCTCTGGCATCCTGCTTTGATTTCCATCTCATTTTAAAGTTCATGATTAGGACGTAAATGTGAATTCTGAGGGGTTTGTTTGCAATTCTTTCTTCCTCAAAGACACATTTTGGGGGCAAGTCCTTTAACGCAGGATTCATCCACTTCACTCTTGGGCAGTTATCCAGGCAGATAAGGTGGGTGATTCCCCCTGTCTGCCATCACATAGGTGTGATGAACACCAGAAGTGGATCCAAACTACTCCAGCAGGAAAAATAACGCATCCTTATTTATCCCTCCTCGATAGCTGGGGACAGAGAGGCTTAAAAGCACACGGCGAGTGGAGGATTCACACACAGGGCTACAGCTCTCGATTCAAGGGGTCTATCTGGTGTTTCCTAAGGCAAGTATTGAGGAAACAGGGAATCTTCCTCTTCCACCTCCCTTACTAGTATTTTTCTGTGTGTAACGTTGAGAGAACTGAAACTAAGTGTACTGGTTCCATTGCCGAAGGGAAATTCCTACACTGGAGTATTTTGTTTACTGGAGAAGAAATTGTAACTGGTCTGCTATTGCCCAGGGATGAGTTCAGGAGGCAGCTGCCTGTGGATACTGGTTTCCATCAGTAAATTTTTTCCACTACTTGAAAACTTAAAAAGTTGTTTATAAGCTGCATGCCACAGGGGGACATTAAACTTTTTCTCTTCCCCCCAGTGATTTCTTTTTGTGCTTGAGCAATCATTAACGAAAGGGAGGATTTGACGAGTGCTCGTACCCATTTGCCTTGCACCTTGGAGCCCAAACTGGACCATCTCTGTTTCTTACAATCCTTTTACCGTTTCCTGCTTGGTTTTATGCTGTGCAGTGAGGCAATCCTGACCTGACTCAGCCTTTTCACATGCATCTGAGTCCATCTGTCCCAGCTCTGCGCTCAGACCTTGTAAAGAGGGGGGGGAAATGATCATGAGGTTGTGTTCTGGGGCCGTAATTCAGTGAGGCAGTGAAACCGAAAGTTTCCTTTTGCTATTTCACAATCTGTAGTCACTTTTTTATCAAAATCCACCTCCAAAGGACTTGGGCAATCAATGGCCTAAGCCATAGTCAAAGTTCTGGCCAGTGAGCTCAAACCCTCTCGTGGCCTCGGGGGACTCACTCGGTATCTCCCATTCCATCTCCCATGCTTGTAAAAATCAAACTAACAGTCCGTGTCCAGCCCCAGGGCTCCACAAGGCTAAGTTTCTAATACTTGTGAAGCACTCAGAAGAGCGTTCTATAAATATGAAAAAGGGTAGAAAGGAGGACCCTGAAAACTATTGCCCTGTCAGCCTCACCTCTGTGCCTGGGATGATCATGGAGCAGATCCTCCTAGAGGGTCTAACAAGGCAAAGAGAGGACAGTGGGGTGGTGAAAGCCAGCCAGCATGGCTTCATCAAGGGCAGGTCCTGCCTGGTCAATCTAGTGGCTCTCTGTGATAGGGTGACTACCTCAGTGGACAAGGGGCAACCTATAGATGTCATCTATCTGGACTTCTGCAAGGCTTTTGACATGGTCCCCCACAACATCCTGCTTACCAAGTTGGAGAGATATGGATTTGATGGGCTGACTGTTCAGTGGCTAAGGAATTGGCTGGATGGTCACATCCAGAGGGTGATGGTCAATGGCTCAGTGTCCAGATGGAGATCAGGGACAAGTGGTGTCCCTCAGGGGTCTGCACTGGGATTTGTACTGTGTAATATTTTCATCAATGATATTGACAGCGGGATCGAGTGCACCATCAGCAAGTTCGCAGATGACACCAAGCTGAGAGGTGCTGTCGACAGCCTGGAGGGATGGGATGTCATCCAGAGGGACCTGGATAAGCTGGAGAGGTGGGCCCAGGTGAACCTCAGGAGGTTCAACAAGACTGAGTGCAGGGTCCTGCCTCTGGGTCAGAACAACCCTCACTGTCAATCCAGGCTGGGAGACGAGGGGCTGGAAAGCAGCTCTGCGGAAAAGGCCTTGGGGGGTTGGTGGGGGAGAAGCTGGGCAGGAGCCATCAGTGTGCGCTTGCAGCCAAGAAGGACAATTGCATCCTGGGCTGCATCAAAAGAAGCGTGGCCAGCAGATCAAGGGAGGTGATTCTGCCCCTCTGCTCTGCTCTTCTGAGACCTCACCTGGAGTACTGTGTCCAGCTCTGGAGCCCTCAACACGGGAAAGACACGGACCTGGTGGAGCAGGTCCAGAGGAGGCCACAAAGATGATCACAGGGCTGGAGCACCTCTCCTGTGAGGACAGACTGAGGGAGCTGGGGTTGTTCAGCCTGGAGAAGACAAGGCTCCAGGGAGACCTACTAGCGACCTTCCAGTACCTGAAGGGGCTACAGGAAGGCTGGAGAGGGGCTGGTTACAGGGCCTGGAGTGAAAGGACGAGGGGTAACAGGTTTAAATGAGAGAAGAGTAGATTTCGATTGGATCTCAGGAAGAAGTTCTTTACATTGAGGGTGGTAGAACAGTGGAATGGACTGCCCAGGGAGGTGGTTGAGGCCCCATCCCTGGAGACACTCAAGGTGAGGTTGGACAAGGCTCTGAGCAGCCTGGTCTGGTTGAGGGTATCCCTGCTCACTGCAGGGGGCTGGACTAGATGACCTTCCGAGGTCCCTTCCAGCCCGAGCCATCCCAGGATTCTAAACAGCCTTCATTAAAGTGTTAACACTCGCTAGAGCCAGAGTGGCCTTGAGGATGTCTCTGGGAAAGGACTGCACTTGCTTGTACGTATCCCCTGTGTTTATGTTGGTCCTTGGTTGGCTTTGCATAGGTCACACATCTGAACGTGTCAGACGCTCCGGAAACGGAGGGGTGCTGGATCCAGTGCAGCCGGCGTGCTTTGGGTGCCTCTGCACGCCCGGACTCGGGCAACAGAAGAGAGGATCCAGCAGCCTGGACAGAAGTGCAATAGTTGACCCAAACTGCAGATGAGCAGAGAATATTCCGCTTCCTGCAGATGCCTTTTCTGCTACACAAACTCGTTGATGCTTTTAAAAGGCCAATAGTTTCGGGCACGTTTCCAACCATAACAGGCACTGTTATTGCTTCGCCGTCTGCCCTCGGAGCTGCTGGAATTCCAGATTATTGGGTCGGGGGTCAGCACACGGGGTCCCTGCGGAGAATGGCTCGCTGGGGGGGGGGGGGTGCTTGCAGGAAAGGGAGAGCTGAGCAGGCAGCACAGGCCTTTGCAGAGAAGACAAGAGATGGTTTTCTCTCCCTCCTGCTTTTTCACCCTGCCTGCAGCTGCGAGAAGAGAGATTCTTTATGCCTGAGTGACCCAGAGGACAGCGGGGAGTTGAAAATTAATTTGCATTTTGAAACACCACAGCTGTAGGGGAACAAACACGAGAAAAAAATGTTGCAGCCCGTACAGGAATTGCTTATGCTCTTACCCCTCTGCACTTGCTGAGGTGGGTACTCCTTCTACTTGCAGCTTCTGGCAGTAAATGGAATTGTTCTGATCAGAAAACAGGAGCACGCGGTCCAATTACGAATGTATTTAGTGCTTTATTCCTTTTGTGGATATTTTGTATTCAACCCAAAGAAGCCAGCCCTGGAGAATTAGGGGGGTACAAGACAAGGGCTCCTTGCTGTAGATACAGGCGTGCTGAGGAACCACTTGCAGTCCTCGAGAGCAAAAACCACCCTGAGTGCAGAAATAACCCCAACACCAAGAGCATTCTTCATCTCCCAGGACTCAACCCAGGTGGTTTTCTGCCTTCCATGGGTGTTTCTCAGGCTTGAACTTTACACTTTGTTTTTACCCAGTTCCCGGGTGAGCTGCCATAAAAAAAAAAAAATAACAATACTACTAATCCAGCCTTGTAAAGCAGAACCTGGCGCCAGAGGCCAGTTCCACAAGCACAAAAGTCATGCTTCGAAGGAAATCGTTGCCCACTCCCAGGAGGCCGTGTGGCTTGTGGTGGTGGTGGGTGGTGAGCTCGGGCTTTGCACAGCTCGGCAGCAGCCCCGATGATTTTAACGTCGGTCGCTTCTTGGAGATCAGGAGCGTCTTGGAGGTTGGTTGCTCAGTTGGGCTTCTGCTTCCCTTTTACTCCTGGTGATTCAAAGCAGGACACGGATTTAGGAGTGAGACAAAAATCTTTGAGAAGAGAATCTTTCAATCTTTGAATTAATTTTTTTTCAGACCATGCAAGGTTGGGTTTTTTTGGGTTTGGTTTTTTTTTTTTAAGGAAATGCCTGGACAGGGTTTTTTTCCAAAGAGGAAGAATAGTTGGGCTAAAACCAACTGCACTTCTTCAGGTGGGGGTATTCGTTGCTAGGTTTTTATGTAATCACGTGTTAATGTGTCAAGGGAGAGATTTCCTATTTGGCTAATTTCTGAGTAGATTTCCAGAGTAGATTCAGATTAGAAGTTGGAAAGTGTTTCATTCTGAGGGTGGTGAGACACTGGCACACGTTGCCCAGGGCAGCTGTGGATGCTCCATCCCTGGATGTGTTCATGGACAGGGCTGTGAGCAACCTGCTCTGGTGGGAGGTGTCCCTGCCCATGGCAGGGGGGCTGGAACGGGATGAGCTTTGAGGTCCCTTCAGACCAAACCATTCTCTGATTCTAATTTCAGCTGTTTAGAAGTTGTCAGGGTCTCAATCACCACATTTCAAGACAGGAGCACATCCATGGTGGAGTTCTCACCTTTTATATGGTACTGGGTGATCTTGGGCTGCTTTATTCTCCATGTGTCCCCATCCTTCCCCCTCCTTGTTAATAAGGGACAATGCAGAGTGAGCCGCCTCCACCTAAACCTCATCTCATGGCTGATTCTTTCCATTCATATTCCTGTGGCTCAAAACATTGCCCTTAACCTTCTGTAACGTTCCTTTGCTCAGTTCCAGGGTTTTTTTCCATGTACTTCCTGATCATCATTAGATATTCTCTATGGCCACATTATTACCTTTGAGTAGGTGGTTCCGAGGACAATTTATTTCAACGTCCTCATTCCTGCTGGGCTGGAACCTGCAGGTTTAGCTTTCTGTGGAAAGCTACGGGTGGGATTCAGCTGAGCAGCTGCTTTTGGGCCTGCTCTGGTCCATTAAGCAGCCCAAAGGCCGGGCCAGAGCAGCCGTTCAGCACCTTACTGCTGGGATGTTGTGAAAACACCGCTGCCAAAGGGAGGCTGGATGGGGGGGCCTCGCTCCCCACGCTGAGCAAATCGTTCTGATGCCAGTGACGTACTAAGGAGATAAAAAATATAATAATAATTAAAAATAATAATAAAGAGAACCTCCCAAGACCCAGGGTGGGAACAGTACAAAAGATTACAAAGGGGGGGGGGGCGGGACCCAAGATGATAGGAAAGGAATTCAGGATGAATCAAAGTGTTCTTTGGAATGAAAGCCGTAAAACTTCTGCTTCCTCTTAATGGCAAAGAATTACCCAGTTAACGAGCCCTGGGAGAGGCAATAAACCTTTCAAAGCAGCTGAGAGATGCTCAGGAATGAGCTGAATGGATTCCTTCAGCTGCTGTGGCGAAGAAGCGAGGCAGGCTCCTTTCAGACGAGTCGATGCACCCACGTTCCCAGCCTTCTGCGCTCTGTTTCCCGGAACTGCCTGTTGTTTGAGAGGGCCAAGGGTGGGAGGGGGTGAGGGGAGGTGATGGGTTTTGGAACGGGAGGTGTGTGCGGTGCTTGGGCTCTCGTAGAAGAGGTGGGTGTTCAGATGTAGCACCTGCCAGTGAGTTCTGGCGGGCTGCGGCTCAGTCGGTGGCTTCACTGCAGAGATTATCTGGAGTCAGTGGCTGAAGATGGTTTTGCTCAGGAAAGGAATAAAACCACCAGTCAGTATTGGGACACTTCTACTTGCCTGGGAATGTGGGCAGAGCTGTGTGCTGGGTTTCATAAACACAGACAGCAGTTCTGGGCACAGAGGTTAGTGATGGGACAAGAGGAACCGGCCTCAAGTTGCCCCAGGGCAGGTTTAGGTTGGAGCTGAGGAACAATTGCTTCAATCCCTTGAGGGTTGTCCAGGGCTGTGCCAGGCTGCCCAGGGCAGTGGTGGAGTCCCCGTGATCCCTGGAGGGGTTTCCAAGCCCCCCGTGGAGCTGTGGTGCTGAGGGCCATGGGTCAGTGGTGCCCTGGCAGTGCTGGGGGAAGGGTTGGACTCCATGAGCTGAAAGGGCTCTGCCAGTCCAAATGATTCTGTGATTCTCTGGGGATTGTTGGGGCTGGAGGTAACTCTGCGTGTTACCCTCTGCTTGTTCCCTCGTTGTGCCCTTGCCAGAGTGGGCTGCTCGTGGTGGCTGTCAGAACCCAGGTGCTGAGCTAGATGGACCTTTATGGCTGTTAATACAAACCACGTGCGTCATCAAGTCTGGCTGTTGTAATTGCAGGAAACCACAGTAATTAACTAACATTAATAGCATTTTAGAGTAGATGTTACTACATCCTACAGGCAGAAGTCCCCATCAGTGTCCTGCTGTGATGCAGCTGAGATGCTCTTCCGATTCAAATCTGGCAATTGCTTTGGGAGCTAGAAACCAAAACTGGGACCTGAGCACTGAGGAGTTCAGCAGGGGAGGGATTTATGCAGCAGACAGAGATAGGAGTTGGAGAAGGTCACAGCGTGAAGGCAGGAGCCATTGTAGGTGGTGGTCTTGGCCCAGTTCACACTCGTCAAATTAAGCCTTAGCTTGGGCTGTGGTCCTGCCGTTTCATTCTGGTGGTAGTAGGCACTCCTCCCTCCACACGTGTGTTCAGATAAATATGTACATTCTGTTACAGGGCTTGGGATTCAAAGGCCAGAGGAAGGTCAAACCTTGGTGTCATTGCTGAAAAATCAGAAAAAACAGGTCATCCTACAGCAGAGGGCCTTCGGGTATAATCACAGCCCTGCCTGAGTTACAGTCACTTCTCCAACCACGCAGAACTCCCCCAAAATATCTGTGCTGCTGGCACAATGTATTTAGCTTAGAGAACAGCTCGCCCTGGGAACCAGATTAGGAAACACGTAGAACAAGCCTTTCCACTGAATTTTCTCCCTCAAGAGGTGTTGAATCTTTTGGAATCAAGGGATAAGTTCTTCTTCAAAACCTGCAGTAGAATTTTGGGCCATCTCTTCCACCTGCTCTGATCTCAGACACATAGCTGACAGTGTTGTGGGTGACAGATGCGCGTTGTACCAACTTGCCGTTCACTCAGCGGTGAGTTGTTGTTGCTTATCTCATCTAAAGCTTATCTCATGCCTAAACCTGTGTCTGGTCACACCGACTGTGATGTGACTGAGCTCACAGGGCTGTGAGAAGAACGTTTTGCTTCAGAGCTGGTGCTGAGGATTCCTTCTGGCTGTGCTGGCGGGAGGTTGAAATGTCCATCACACCCAGAGGGGAGGGCAGATGATGACCACTGCGCTGGTTTTCCTTCTCCAGAAAAGCAGCACGTGGTTTCCAAGGCTGGTTTTGTGCCATCACTTCCTGGACAAGGGCTCTGCTCACCCCAAAGCTGTGCACCTTTTTTTGGACAACAGCGTGAGATGCTGTAAGCACCTGGTAGCGTAACTGCTGCTTTAGTTCTGACCATCTCTCTTATCTGTGAGTATCAGGTCCAGGGCCTAATCTGCTCGAGCTGAGCTTGGTGACTGACGTGCCCCAGGGATTTACAGGCTTTGTGCCCTCCTGAGCATGGAGCTGATGTGCCTCTAGCCCGGGATGCACCTGCTGATTTCCAGGGAACCACGGAAAACGAGGCTGCTTCTCTCACCGCAGTCAAGGAGCGGGGGGAGGAAGCACAGAGCATCTAAGTTCATCAGCACTTAGGAGAACTGACTGGCAGATGGCATTTGCTGCTTGATATAAGGGGATTTGCCACATGACCTATTCGGAATCTGTGTCACGTGGCAAATTGATCAGACCTGGCATCTAACGTACAGATAAATCTGGATCATTGCGGGAGCTGTAGCAAAAAGGTGGCTTGCAGAGGAATCCGCAAGGATCTGAGCTCTTTCCATGAAGATTTGCTGATGCTTCTAAGAGCTCGATCCTAATTCTGCTTCTGTGGTGAGGGAAGTTTTATCTCCCTTTTATAAACCAAGTAATTGGCTCCTCCTTAAGCTGACAAGGATGGACAGATAACTCTGGCAATGGATGCTGCATGAGGCTGGGAAGTCAGCTGGAAGGAATCGGTTGGTGAAGTGGCTTGAATATTAATTTGACACCTAATTATACCCTCTGGGATGATTTTTTCCATTCTGTCATGCTCAGGTCTGTCTGCAGTTTCCCTGAGTGCAGGCTCTTGCGGAGCTATCTAAGTCCAGTCATGCTCCAGTAGACACTGGGGACAAAATTATCAGTTGTAAAAACTCTTCTGGCCCTGGTACAGAAAATGGCATCTCCCTTAATGTTTATACTGGCTTAAACCAAGCAGTGAAGGTTAATCCTGTATAGATTTGAAAACAGAGGCAGGCTTTGGCCTAAGAGCGTGTAGTTGCTCAATTTTATAGCTCTTCTGGAATGGAATTTAACACCATGGTCCTCATGGGACTCATGAGGGGACCTGCACTGTCTCCGCTTGACCAGAATTGACTTTTTTTCACCCTGATTCATATCCTGTAGTTTCTTTAAAGCAAAGAACACCTCTGACCACCTTCCACAGCAATGTTCAGTTCCTTACAGGCTTTCTCATGTAAGGCAGAACGAAAGCAGTAGCGCAGCCAGGCTTAGATGATTGGATCTGACAAGACCACGAGCTGAACTAGGACTTTTAAATGGGCTCAACTAACCACCACCCCTTGTTCTTTAGTGCCCCAGGTCCTCAAGAGCTGCACTGAATTCATCGAGAAGCACGGCATTGTGGATGGGATCTATCGGCTCTCCGGGATCGCATCCAACATCCAGAAGCTGCGGTAAGGGCGAGGCGTTTGATGGTCCCGTTCGTGCGGGACGGGGCAAGACGCGCTGGGTCCCAGGCTGGCTGTGCCAGCAGCTCTGCCGGGGCTGTGGGCTCTACCCGCTGGGGTTGTCACCCATTGTCCTGGAGCAGCGTGGGGTGGCTGTAGAGTCCCTTCAGTTTTCCTTCAGGACGGAGCATTGGAAGGCTCTGGGATTGAGCTGTCACCGGGCTGTCACTTTTCCTTCCCGTTTCCTCTTGCTCCCGGAGGTCTTTCTGCCGCTGGTGTTTCTCCTTGCTGGCCTGCTGGCAATTACCTGGGGACATGCGGTGGATGTTTGTGAATTCTTAGCGGATAGCTCTGCGGAGACAGGCTAGGTGTGTCCCTCCCCAGTCCGGAGCTGCTCTCAGCCCAGTAAATGGCCTTTGTCCTTCCCTGAGGCTGGTTTTCCTCCTGACATTTGGTTGGCAGCTTTTTGTTGTGGAGGCACTGAGAGAAGCGAGTGGGATGTGACTTCATTCCAGTGCTGATCCCCAGCGAAGGGGCGGTTTCCCTAGGAAGGATTTGCTTTTTGTACCAGCTATTCCCAGGTTTGAGCCGGTACGGTTCCTGCACAAACCCTTGGCTCGATGGGCTTATTCCAGTTCAGCTTAATCCTGTTTCTCATCACAGCAAGTTCATTTTAAACTATCTGCTCCCGAAGCTTTGATGTGCAGGCTCCAAAGGCTCCGACTGTAGCTGTTGCCCACAGCAGTCTTGGCTGAATAAAACATTAGCTCCACTTACAGACCTTTAATTCCCCATTTTGACTCGTGCTGGACCATCTTTCTAATCGCTGCCCTAGTCCCTTTTTTCTCCATGGTGTTGCCAAGACCATTTTCTCCCTGGTTGTTTTCCAGAGGTGCTTTAAATAGGGTTCTCTAAAATGTCAAGTGCATCATTCCCTGGTATAGTTCAGAGAACAGCCTATTTTTCAGGTTTCTTGAGATGTTCCAAAGACAAAAGGCGGGGAGTACATGGGGTAAGTTTGAGGAGCTGTCCCTGTTCATCTAAATCACTACAGGTTTCTGTGAGTGTTTGATTCACGTAGGACACGTTGCGTTGCTGTAGTTTCCAGCTATATAAACAGATCGTTAGGCTCATTTCAAAGCTAGGGCTGAAGGACCTTTATAAATGAGTCACTTGTCTTAAATTTCATATAGATTTGGATCTCCTGGATCTGAAGGGCTTTTTGGTTGGCAAGAAAGCTAGAGAATTTATTCCTCCAGGACAGGGGGTGGCCCTTGTTCGGTGCAGTAGCCGCCTGTATTTGGCTGGTAGGAGTGAGTGTGAAGCTGGCGGGTTTTATCCTGGCTCTGGTTTTCTCTTGGAGAGGCTGTGAAGTTGTGTTCTCTAACAAAACCTGCCCTTGGGGTGAAGAACAAAAATTTAAAAAAAAATCAAGTATTATTCTCAAAACAGCCAGCACAGAGAGAAAAAAAAGGCTGAGTGGAGAAGGGTTCTTCTGTGGAGCCAAGTGAAGTTTCTCTCCCAGCTCTGAGTAAGGCATGAGTCAGAAGGTGCTGGTGGGAGCAGCACATACCACACTCTGAGGACTGTGGCTACGGGTTTTCATGGGTTGGGGAAAAAGAGAAACCTTTTATTTCCTTCCACGCTGTCTTTGGGATGAGGAATTGGGGTGGGCTGTTCACCCTCGAGATGTCTGCTTCCCTGAGGCAACCTTCATGTCAAAGGAAGGAGGGAAGGAGGTCCTGTAAGCAATATATGGTTGACCCCTGTGTTTAGAAATACGCCTGATGCTTTGGACATGGGTACAGCCTGGCTGTGTCCTGCAGGCAGAGGTGAGCTTGGTGCTTGAGCTGGGCCAAACACACGTTTGATCTTCCGTGGTACAAATGGTCTGACTTGGACCAGGGATGCTGCCACGAAGCCCCCAGAATGGTTTTGGTTGCAGTGGAGACAAGATGACTCCCTGTGTCGGTGATAGGCTGGGTTTGGTTCACAGCTTAAAGATTCTTGTAGGGAAACGGAGCTCCAGCAAGAGCAGCCGTGTTCTCGCAGCTCCCATGTTCTCACAGCTCCCACGTTGCCAGGCCCTGCAGATCTGTGTTGCTAATTTGAAACAGCACTTTCCGTGCACATGTTCGAGCACCGAGCCAGCCCTTGGCCTTCTGAGCCCAGCTTTTATTTCATAAGTGGTTGTGATTTGGGGTATTTTTTCCTCTCTCTGAAAACCAAGGGAATTCTCTGGGATTTTTTTTTTTCCCTTCATGTGGTTCCTGGCTCTCTTCATCCTGTAGCAGTGGTGTGCTCAGCTTACCAGCTTGTCCCCAAGGAGCTGCTGCACACACTGGTTTCCACGTGCAGCAGCTGCCCACAGCGTTGCTTTATCGTTTCCATTTGCAGGCCTTTGAAATGCCAAGGGACAGCAGCTTCCCTTCAGCCCGGTGGGCAGCCCTCTGCCAGGCAGCTCCTGCTCATAGCCCCTGGCAGGGACTTCCATGTTCAGATTGTCTCCAGGGTCTTGGTGGATGTTCTGTGGAGCCTCTGTGAAAAGCCCTGTCTCAGCAAAAGGGATCAGTTGTAAAACTAACTGAAAATGCCTTACTAGAAGAGCTGGGTTGGGGGAGAAGGTCTCATTTTTTTGGAAAGACCCACGATGGCAGCACCACAACCATGGGTCACGTGGCTTTGGTGACTAAGTGTTTATTTTTTTCCCGTAAACCAGAAAACCTTTGCTTGTCTTGATGGCAATTTGTGCTGGGTTTTATTTTCATTCCTCTTTTTCCCTTTACCCATTTTTTTTCCACCCTGTTCTCATTTCCAGCCATGAGTTTGACTCTGAGCAGATTCCTGACCTGACAAAGGATATTTACATCCAAGACATTCACTGCGTGGGCTCCCTCTGCAAACTCTACTTCCGTGAACTCCCGAACCCTCTGCTCACCTACCAACTCTACGAGAAGTTCTCGGTGAGTGCAAAGGCAATGCCTTTCCCTTTCTGCTTCAGCCACGCTTCATCTACAAAGGGTGATGAGAGAAATACCCGAAAGGATCCATCAGTGAGCTCAACTTGTCTTCCACACACCTTGCTTTGTCTTACTTCTACTTAATGTGGGGTTTTTTTGGAGAGATCAGAAGAGCCCATCTCCAAAATTACCAGCCTAACACCAGTCAGGTACCCACACACCACGTTCCCGCTCCTGGTGCCATCCTGCCATTCCAGAAACGTGGTGGGGCCCCAGGGTTGAAGGCTCTTTTCTGTATCTCCTTTCCAACCATGCGTGTCTTTGTCCTCGTCCCATCCCCACCCCAGCACTGATCCATTTTTGGTCCCCCAACAGGAGGTTACTAGAATGCTGATGATGCTTTGTGAAAATTCCCTGTTGTTTCCCATTCCCCAGTGGTTTCTTGAACAGGAATGGGATTAGAAGCCCACGCTCCTTGGAGCTAGACAGCCTCTACAAGGGCTTGCTCTGTACAATTAATCTATGAAGGGGGCCAGATTTTTTATCTACTCAGCCTTTCTCATGTCTTCTCTGGTCTTGGGGTGTCCCCAAGAGGCAGACACCTCTCCAGAGGTGGAATTGACCTCGCTCCTGAAGAACAGGACATGGGCCACATGGTGCAAGAGGCTGTGGCAGGTATCACATCTTAATTGCAGCTGAAATCCTTCCTGCCTTGTTCCAGGACGCCGTTTCTGCTGCTACAGATGAAGAACGATTGGTTAAAATCCATGATGTCATCCAGCAGCTGCCCCCTCCTCACTACAGGTAAGTGCAGCCCTCGGCTGAGGTGGGGAGCGTGAACCGCTGTGAACCACTCACAACACCTGGTCACGACTGGCGTGAGCAGCTCACAACTCCTGCCAGCACTCTGTGGCTCTTGACATCAATTCGCACCGATTTTTTGGCAGTTCACTGGTCTTCGTGCCTCTCTTTCCGCCAGTTCGTGCCTTTCTCCGTGGTACAGCGCGAGTCGCGGTAATTCGTGCCGATCTGTGGGACACCGCGATGAGTCGCGGTGATCTGCAGTTCTTTGCACCGTTTCACGCCGCGCAGCAACAAGTTGTGGGTCTTGGCACTGATTCCCAGTTCCTGGCACCGATTCCTGGTTCTTTGAGGTTCTTTGTGACAATCCAGGGAAACTGGTGGCTTGTCACAGCTAAGTACATTGTGGTTCTTGGTGGTAGGCAGCGGCACGTTGCGGCACATCGCGGTGAGTGGTGCTCAGTTGCAGTAGGCTGCAGTAAGTCTTGGTTATTTGCCGCGAATCACGATTGTTTGCCATGAATCCTGGTTTATCATGGTGAATTGCAGTTACAGGCAGCGAATCACGGCGCTCCGTGAGGAACCCGCAGCTACTCACAGTAAATCGTGGTGAGCTGCAGGGAAGCGCCGTTATTCGCAGTGAATCTTGGTTATTCACCGTGAATCGGTTTTTCACCATGAATCACGGTTACTCACTGTGAATCGCGGGTATTTACAGTGAATCGCAGTTAATTGTGGTTGTTCACCACAAATCACAGCTTATCATGGTGAATCGTGGTTATTTGTGGTGACTGTTGCTTTATCACGGTGAATCGTGGTTATTTGTGGTGACTGTTGGTTTATCACGG
>JANVCC010000064.1:305343-317891 GCA_025345505.1 Todiramphus chloris collaris
GGTTTCTGGCGGTGAATTGTGGTGACTGTTGATTTCTCATGGTGACTGTTGGTTTCTGGCGGTGAATCGCGGTGACTGTTGGTTTCTGGTGGTGAATCGTGGTGACTGTTGGTTTCTCATGGTGACTGTCGGTTTCTGGCGGTGAATCACGGTGACTGTCGGTTTCTCGCAGTGTCTGGCGGTGAATCGCGGTTCTATTTGCGGTGAATCGCGGTTATTAGCCGCCGGCTGTGGTTATTCTCCGTGCCTCGCTGTTCTTCGCGTTGAGTCGCGGCACGCCGTGGGGAACCTGCAGCTGCTGGCAGTAGTGCACCCTTTGTCGCTGCCGTTCACGCTGCCGCGCGGCCGTTCCCCATCACCTGTGGTTAGCGGAGGGGAATCGCGGCTGGTGGTGGTTTCTTGGCTGTGAGTCGTGGTGAGGCGCCATGTATCGCACCTTTAGTGGTGGGTAGTGCGGGGAAACGTGGTTATTGACAGGGAGCAGAAGCTGTTGGCAGAAATTCACGCTAGTTTCTGCCAGTTTGTGGTTCTTCCCTGTCCTTCGGCCAGTCTGGAGAAGTTCACAGCCAGCGGGCACCCCCGTCCCCCGCCGGGCAGCAATTCCCACCCCTCCGCCCACCCACTTGTGCTGCAACGTGAAGAAAGTGACTGGGTCTTTTCTATTTAGTGTAATTATTGCAATGATAGACACTAAGAAGTCATTAATCGTGGAATCATGAAGTTTGGAAACAACCTTCAAGCTCATCAAGTCCAACTGGTGCCTCCCCTCCCCTGGCAGAGCAGGGAGTAGCAGCTTCTGCCCCCCACCACACTCACAGCTGCCAAGCTTTGAAGTGAGTGCTGGTGCCTTCACCACCCTTTCACTGACCCTGGAGAAAAGACAGAAGACACCCCCAGTGTAATCATCTGCTGAAGTCACCAGCTTCACCATCAGTCTTAGGGCTCAATGTTTTTATCCTGCGTGCTGTCCAACCAGGAGATGATGATGGGCAGGGGGTTGTTTTGGAGATTGCTTGGTGGGGCTGAACATTCACCTTCCCCCTCTTTTCCAGGACACTGGAGTTCCTCATGAGACACTTAGCTCGTCTAGCTGATTACTGCTCCATCACCAACATGCACACAAAGAACTTGGCCATCGTCTGGGCTCCAAACCTCTTAAGGTACTCTTTTTTTCCTCTTTCAATACAAGGTAGAGTTTTTATGTTTAAAATAAGACAAACCTGTTCTCTTGAAAACCATAACCTTCAGCAGTTGAGAAGAATCTTCTCTTCCATCCAATGTTCTCTTCTCCTGCTCTTTAATTTCCAGTGGGAACTCAGTCTAAGCAGGGACTTCAGACCAACCAGGAAGCTCCTGAACCTCTGATTTAAAATGAGCCTTTTGTTGTCCATGAGACCACCCTGAAAGAACAGCCCAGCATTTTTCTGTGTCTCCAGGATGCAGTTCTGTAGTGACGAGGATGGATTCACCCACAGGCTCCTCCTAGGGAATCATTTCCCTTCTCCTGGTTAGATGAGGCTGGTGTGTCCTTGATCATCCGGGGCATTTGGTTCAGTGGCATCACTGCTTTCCCACGACATAAGTCCCTCGAGTCTCATGCAGTTTTTGCCTGCAAAAATTCCAGAATTCCAGCCAGGGAAATGATGGCAGATAAATCCATCCCCTAATATTAATGAAGTCACTTAAAAGTTCTGCTGTAAAAGCAAAAAGAAAGAAAGAAAATCACCCTGGTGTGTTATTGTTGTGCTTTCTGGAGCGTTTCTGCTGCCAACCCGAGAAAGCCAAGTCAGCGATTCCCCCTGCGCAGAGTTAGTGAGGGTAGTGAGCTCCTTGCCCTCTCCTGCCAGCTCACCCACGAGCAGCCCAACCGTCGCTCGATGCCTTTCTGACTGTCCTGTCGGGCACGTGCTGAGCAGGAGCAGTCAGGGACATTCCCTGCTGCTGGTGGGTGGGGAATGAAGAGAAAGTCACACTAGGAGGCACAGTGAGCTTTGTACAATTGCACTGCATTGAACTGCCACCGTTCACAGTATCTGGGAATGGGTTGAGGAAAAGCTCCTCCGTTTGCCTGGTCAGTTCCCGTACCCCATCCAGAGCTGCCACAAACTCCTTTTCCTTCCAGACCTAGCGTTCCTCACGCCATTTCAGCAGGACTTGAACCTGAACCTAAAACCTGGATATAAATCACTTAGTACCATCATTTCTGTAGTGCTTCGGTGAGGTTTAATCTCTTGCCTGCCCCTGAAGTCCTGTCTCCTGAGCAGCCATAGCTCAACATGTGCCAGAGCTTTACCCAAAGGCAGCACAACTTCCCATGTTCTTCTGGCTCCTGGTGTTTCTCTTAACCCACCTTTTCTCCAGGTCCAAGCAGATTGAGTCTGCCTGCTTCAGTGGAACGGCTGCTTTCATGGAGGTGCGGATCCAGTCGGTAGTTGTGGAATTCATCTTGAACCACGTGGATGTCCTCTTCAGTTCCAAACTCAGCTCAGTCATACGCGATGGAGCAGGTGTGTGTTCCTCCACCAGCTTCACCTTGGTCAGAAACTGGGAACAGACACTTAGTGGGTACCTGAGCCTCCCCTGGGACAATTTAAAGTGCTTTTACTATAACCAGCAGGACAGGTTTCCACGGTTCTTGCCCCATTCTCTGCTCACATTGCCAGTTTGTGGCTTTAGGATGAGAAATGAGCCACACCACATTTGCACCCAACCCTGGAGCACCTGAAACATCATTCAACCTTGGAACCTACACATTCCCTGGAGTAACCAAGGCCATAAGTATTCCTGTTCCATTGGAACTGAGCAGAGTTGCACCAGGAGAAAAGTTTACTCTGGATCAAACACGGACACCACAAGCTATTGTTTTTACTCTTAAGCTGCATTACCTGTGGACCATCTGCATCGATAACCCATGAGATGTTCACAGGCAGCACAGTTACCACCTCCTGTGGAGCACAGGCAGCTCTTTTTCCAGTCTGTTTGCTGCTCCCCACTTTTTAACGAGCCTTGCCTCTACTTAGGGTAGCAGAGTTGCTCCAGTTCCTACTGGAAGAGAATTTTAAGTTGATGGAAGCCAGAGGTTGGTTTGGCTGAACAGTAGCAGCCCCCGGCCAGCTGAGCTGTGCTGGGGCAAGATAAGCAAAGAGTCCAAGCCAAATGATTATCCAGGCTTAGAATGGACAATGTAAATTCAGCTAATTGTTTAATGACTTGGTCATTGGCATTCAGCACGATTTGACACCAAAGGGTCAGGCCATTCCACGGTGCAGGAGCTATGGTGAGGCAGTGTCCTCCTCTCCAGTGCCTCCAAGAGCCTCTGTTCTGAGCACGACTTGTACCTGCCTCTAAGAGGCCATGGAGGTTTTCCCAAGCCTGCTTTAAGCCATTCCAGGTAAAGCTGGAACCCAAACTTCACCCATTTACAGCTGACCAGCACACACTTTACACAAGAGCTGTGATGCTGAAGGGACAGTGGTAGGAACAGACCCAACCAGGATGTTGATGTGGTGATGTGCTTCCCCCTGCTCCCCTTAACTCATGTGAGAATAGCCATGTGAACACTTGCACAACAAACAACAGCAAACAACTTGACCTTTAAAGGTCACTTCAAAACCACAACACTCCAATTCTATGACATGTTCACCTCCAAAACCAAGCACAAGCTGTAAAAATGCCACAGGCAAGACACACAGTGAGGTTCTGCTCGCCACGTCCATCATAAAACATAAGTTTGTAGCAACTTCAGTCACACGTGGCCTTTCCTGCTGGGCCAAAAGGTGGAACCTGGGAACGACTGACGCCAAGCTTGGCAAGAAGGGGGCAGGGGGGGGAAACCAACCCACACATTTTCTCATTCCTCTGGGCTCAGCTTTGGTGAGGCCGCACCTCGAATACTGTGTCCAGTTTGGGCCCCTCTCTACAAGAAGGACACTGAGGTGCTGGAGAGGGTCCAGAGGCTACCAAGCTAGTCAAGGGTTTGGAGCATGTGTCTGATGAGGAGAGGCTGAGGGATCTGGGCTGTTTAGCCTTGAGCAAAGAAGGCTGAGGGGAGACCTTCTTGCCCTCTACAGCTCCCTGAAGGGAAGGTGTAGCGAGGCAGGAGTTGGTCTGTTCTCCCTGGGGACAAGGGACAGAACAAGAGGCAGTGGCCTGAGGTTGAAGCAGGGCAGGTTCAGGCTGGATCTCAGGAAGCATTTCTTTCCAGAAAGGGTTGTCAGGCACTGGAATGGGCTGCCCAGGGAGCTGGTGGAGTCCCCATCCCTGGAGGGGTTTAAGAGCCGGGCAGATGTTGTGCTTAGGGACAGGGTTTAGTGGTTTTGATAGGGCTGGGAGTAAGATTGGACTTGATGGTCTTGCAGGTCTCTTCCAGCCAAAACTGTCCTATGATTTTCTGTACAGAAGACACTTAAGTAGGTCAGTGAAGGTGTCTAACCTACCTGCCTCCCTGTGCCTTTTCCCCCACACACCCCTTTTTAAAGTACACTAAGCTGCTTACAGTTTGTGTGATGAACATACCTGTTTTGACCACATCTTTGGGTAGCTGGGATGACAAAGATTTAGACAAACACGGCACCTCCCTAGACACACAGACCCAGAGCTTTGATCTCCCTACTGCTGCTCTCTGATTCTCCCCCTTGCCTTCCAGGGCACAGCTCCTTATCACGGCCCAAGTCTCTGTTGGTGTCCTCCCCTTCCACAAAGCTGCTGACGCTGGAGGAGGCACAGGCACGGACACAAGCCCAGATCAACTCCCCCATCGTGGCAGACAGCAAATACATAGAAGTGGGAGAAGGCCCGGCAGCTTTACAGGGGAAATTCCACACAGTCATAGACTTCCCATCGGAAAGGTAGAGACGAGTTTCCTGTCCAGCATGTGTCATAACTGGGATGGTTCGGTTTTTATTTATTACAACAAAAACTCACCAATATTGACTTACAGTAGTTATACATGAAGTATGATAGATGGGTTTCCACCTGCTTTGGACTCTGTGAGATCCCAGTTTACAGCAATTATCTGGTGGACTTATTTTAGCCGCCCATAACTTCTGTGCCACTCCCTCCTTTTTGGCTTTATAGATTTAGTAACACTGCCATGTTGTAAGTGATGCTCATCGCACAGAAATGTAAACAGGTGAATGCCTGGAAACATTGGGGGTTTCCAGATTTCAGGACTTGGTACCCGTAACAAATCCAGGTTCCCCTCCAAGTGGAGCAGATGGACAGAGCCAATGACACCAGAAGTTAAATATGGCAGTGGGAGGAGGCGAATGTGATTTTACAACGTGACCGAGAGATAGTTTTGAATACCTCTGATGGCTGCACAGTTCCACAGAGAACTGGTGCCTCTGCCAGCTAAAGAAAACCCATCTCTTAACTACTGTACAAATATAGAGCCTTTGATCACCTGTGGTGCACCTGCTTTGCATAGTTCAGTGGGATCCACCCAGCAGGACTTTAGGGCTTTAGGGAATAAAAACATCCTCAGCTATTTAAGCGAGTTTCTAAGCAGACAGTGCTAATAACAACCAGCCAGCAGCAGGAACTCAATGCAGCTTTCCCCCCTCTTCCAAAAATCTGCTCCATTTTCTCACTCCAGAAAAAGACCACCCAGCAAGATGAAGAAGTCACCAGTTGGCAGTTGGCGTTCCTTCTTCAACCTGGGAAAATCGTCATCCGTCTCCAAGCGCAAGCTGCAGCGCAATCCCAGCGAGCCCTCAGAGATGAAAGCCATAGCCCTGGCAGGTGAGGGTGCAGATCCACCTTCCAGAAATTCTGGCCTTTTCAGAATGGGCGCTTACAGCAAGCTTTTATCTCCTCCTAGCGTTCAGGCCATGCCTAACCCCTTCTCCTTGCTGCCTGGCCTGAAAAAGAGTCAGACCCGCTCTAAAGCACTTCTCTCAGAGGATGTTCTAAAAGCCAACGTGAGGGGAGCACTATGCTAAACCTCAGAGTAACTCCTCCTGACACTCCTCCTGTAAAATCACAACAGCTCCCTTTGCTGTTCTCAAGACATGCACAGCTGAACTAGAGAAAGATATTTTTCCACAAACATTCACCCCCAGAAGCTGTACCAGCTTAACCAGTAGGCATCCAGCCACCTTTCGTAGCCACGTCCAGTGTACATAGGCTGAATTCTCAGTCCTTTCCGTTTATATTTCACTGCCTTTCTGAATTTAAAAACAGCAGCAATATGTTTTGCAGTAACATGCACCACAAATCCCTGAAAGTGGGTCAATGAGGACTTTTATCCCTGGTGCATTTTCAAATTATAACCCTCATATAAACCCATTAAATGAATGCCCTTTAAGACTGTCTCCTTGGCGTGCTGGAGTTCAGTGCTCGTAGAACAAGTTGGATAAATGTTACTTTCTTCCCTGCTTTTAAGGGGTTTTGTTTGCTGCCAGGAACCCACCAATTATCGCAGCTACATCCAGACAGAGTCTGGAGGAGGAGGATGTGGGGAGTCATCTCCCAGCCTGTCATCTGCAGCAGTTGCCATTTTGATAGGTTCATTTTTCCCCCCCAAAAAAAACTAGATTTACTCTCTTATAATTGCACAAAACCGTGGGCCAAAAGGGACCCCCACAGACCAGGGTCCCACACAAAGCAGGACTGCGTGTTTTGGACTGCTACTACAGGCAAACTCCTACTACAGGACTACTGCTACTCTTAAGCAGCAAACAGTAGAACAGGATAAATATTTCCTTTAAGCTTCAGAGTGAAAACAACACCAAAAAAAAATCCCCGATCCCAAACCAAACCAGCACAACTGTTACCCTCAGGACAGTGGTGCTGTTGCTACAGGGCTTTATTTTAGTTTATTTTTTGTTGTTGCCACCATTACAGAACTAAATAGGAACTGCTTTATTAACTCAGCTTCTGTCTCTGTTGCATTCCCGAAGGTGGACGAGGGGACAGCGGGACTCTCCGCTCAGCTAAAAGCGAGGAATCGCTCACCTCTCTGCACGCCGTGGATGGTGAGTCAAGATTGTACCTGTGCTTTTAACTTCCATGGATTAAAAACAAAAAAAGGCAGTTAGTTTGATGTGGTCAACTGCAGATATTTCCCAGGTTAGATTTTCCACCCACCCAGTAAGAGCTGGGCTTGCTGATTAATGAAGCAGCTCACAAATGCAGATGGGGACCACAGAGAAATGCTCTTCAGGTCTTTGTTTTCCTCCAAGCACTGCTTACGTTCGTTCCTTGCCACCTCTCCTCCTTATTCTAAGGTGGAAAAGATGAGAAGGAAAAGCTTTCTGAGAAAGCTTTGGGCCTACAGTGCACTTAAGACTAGTTTTGCTTTTGCACACAGCTTAGTTTCAGCCTAAATCAGACCCAAGAACTGCTATGAAAGAGTTTGAGCAGACGTGATGAACGGTTACTACTACCTATGTTACTTTTGTGTGTAGAGCTCACCAGGTGAGCAACTTGCACACTGCCTTAAAACTGCTTTAAAACCACCACCAAAGCACCCCTCCTGCACAGGCAGATTTTGAGCCCAAGCCGTATGTATCTGCTCATTCCTAGGTGAATCCAAACTGTTCCGACCCAGAAGACCCAGGTCCAGCAGCGACGCGTTGTCCGCTTCCTTCAACGGAGAGCTGTTGGGAAACATGAACCGCTGCAATTCTTACGACAACCTTCCCCATGACAACGACAGCGATGGGGACGAGGGGCTCATCCACGTTCCTGCCCTGATTTCTCCCCGATCTGCTGAAGATGTTGACCTGAGCCCACCGGATATCGGAGTCGCCAGCCTGGATTTTGACCCAATGTCCTTCCAGTGCAGCCCGCCCCAAGCCGAGTCCGAGTGCCTGGACAGCAGCACCTCTCTGCTGGAGTCAGTCGGCATAAATAAGGAGAAGCCAAGCTTGCTGAAGAAGGATTTAGAATCAGGAAGCCAGTCCCAGACACCAGGCAGTGCCACGAGCTCTGAGCCAGTTTCCCCTTTCCAAGAGAAGATGAGTCCCTTCTTCACTCTGGACCTGAGCCCAACCGAAGAGCAGGCCTGCAAACCCCTCACCTTCTCACCCAAGGCGGGGAGGAAGCCCATCAAATCTCCACCGCTGACGACAGCGGAACCTGTCTCCTTCGCACTGCCCAGCCGCGCGGCAGAAGCAGTCGGAGGAGCGCCCATCGCAGCCAGAAACTCCTCCACTTCCAGCTGGAGCAAAGGGATTGGCACCACTGAAATCACAAACAGGTCCCCAACCCAGATGTCCTTGCCCCTGAAAAGCAGTGACACAGGAGCAGGGGAAGGAGCCCACCAAGAGCTGCAGCATGCCCAGCTAGTGGCTGCTGGCAAGCCAGAGTTGCCAGAAGAAGGGGAGAGACCAATGTCAAGCAGTCAGAATAAGACTGTACCCACTGGACACACACAGCCAGGTACAGTGTATTTTCCTCCATTCTTTCTTTAAGTTCCAAAGGGGACCTGCTCCCAGAAACGTCCTCTCCTCTGCGTGCCTTTTAGGAGAGGGGATTGCCCGTCAGTTCTGATCACAAGTGTCTTGCAGAGCTGTGCAGATCAGTAAGGTCTTGACCTCTGCCTTCTCCCTACATCACACAAATCTTGGATAATTTTCCATAATACTTTGTATACCACTTTTCTTTTTTCCACCCCCATCTTGTCATCCGTGAGAAATCTAGCATGTCCTTCTAAATCATTTCAGCCAATCGACCCATCTAAGACTTTTCTTTTTTAAATTCCAAATCTGCCAACACTTGAAGAAGGGACCTTTTCGCCTAAAACCTTATGATCAAAATTGCGTAGGGGTATCTCATTCTCTGCTACCTCCTTCCTACCTCTCTAGAAATGCAAGAGGAGCCTTTAGACAATCTCTTGTGTTTTTGGTTCTTCCTCCTTTTTGTGATGAACTGCTGTGCTATTGAGCAGCGTTTGCATGTGAGACAGAAGATAGAGTGTTTCACATCAGAACGAATTGCCACTGTGAAAGTGTGGAAAGCATCTATTTTTTTTTTATATAAAAAGAGTCATGACGGTTAGGTCACTCTCCTTATTGGGTAACATAAAATCACTCTCTCTCTCGATTTTCCCCCCATTAGGAGCAGTTGCCCTCGACTCCCCCCAGGATCCTGTTCCCGTCAGTTCTGTGTCTCTTATCCCTCCTCCTCCTCCGAAAAACGCAGCACGCATGCTGGCCCTAGCGTTAGCCGAGTCCGCGCAGCAAGCCTCCGCTCAGTCTCAGAAAAGGCCAGGAGATGCTCACTCTGAAAGCACAAATTATGGAGAGGCTGAAGCTGGCACAGCTCTAGAAAAGCTCCATCTCTCTGCTGGTGCTCCAGACAAGCTCCACCTGTATACTGGTTTGCCCGAGAACCGCCTCCACTTCCAGACCGGTGCACCCGTAGAGCAGGATTTGCAAGGCAGCGGCACACCCGGGGAACAGAACCACCCTCCGGGTGCACCTGGCAACCGGGACCCCCCACCTCTCAACACTGGCCTGCCTGGGGACATGCCCAGTAGCAGAGATGCAGAGCAGGAGCAGTCCAGCTTCCATCCTGGCAAACCGGGGGACAAAGATCCCTTCCCCTCGCACGCCGGGGACTGGGAGCACACACACCACCACTCTGCAGGTGCGCTGCCTGACTGGGAAGCACCCGCAGCAGACCTGTCTGTAGATAAGCCCCAGCTCCGGGCGTGCGTGTCCGGGGACAAGCACCACACTCCCATCTGCACAGCTGATGACAAACTGCAGTCTCTTCCTGTCGTAACCGCCGGGGAGAAAAGCGCCCCGGCTCCGATACCCTATTTAACAACCATCCAGCCAACAGCAGCGGAGCCCACCCGTGGGCCGGCCATGACCCAGGTGGACGTCACCGTCACAGCTGCACCGCGCACGCTCGCCACCGGCCAGCCCAGCCCGGCGCAGAGGCAAGATCACCAGTCAGCAACGGGACAAGTGCCAGCGGCCTCCACGAAAGCATCCGGCAGTTCCAGTCAGGTAAGAGACTTCTACTGTGTTCATGCTACCAGGGCACGAGAAGATTAAACCCACATACGCTGTCATTAGGACAAGTATGTTTGTAAGCAGATCACCTAACAGAACACACGATAAAGAGTTTTAACCTGTTGCTCTAAAGAGCCACCACGTCTCACGTTCTCTGGCGAGCAGCACCAATTCTCCACAGCAAACACAAACCAGGCATAGAAAACTTAAACCTGAGTTAATCCATATGAGCATCTGTGGTATTTTAACTACAGAATAGGGGGAGGGGGGAAAAAAAAAAGATGCTAACTCCTACTGGTTTCTTCCCTGTAGGTATGGGGCGCAACTGCACCTGAGAAGCAGCCCGAGCCCGCACCCGCTTTTGTTCCAGAAAGCAGTTCTGCTACCCGCTGCTCCTCCTCTGTGCCCACGGGCCACCAGAGCCACTTGGAAAAGCCTCGGGAAACGGCGCGAGCTCCGCCGCTGCACCTGCGGTCCGAGTCCGTCCCTACTCACTCCTACAGCTTCACCCCCCCCATCCCGCCTGTGAGAACGCTGGAGAGCAAAATCGCTGCCGCCATGCACTCCAACAACACGGACGCCATCAACAACTCCAATTACCATGCCTTCCTGTCCTCCTCCATGCTGGCCTCCTCAGTGGAGGAGGCCCTGCTGCCACCGCCTCCACCTCCCCCTCCCAAGCACGCTTCCCTGCAGTCCGTGTATGTGCCGCACCCCAAGCCGGAGAGCATCCCCGAGCCCCTTGGTCCGGACGGCTACCTGCACCACAAGCCAGCTCCCATCCACCAGTACAGGCCCGAGAGCGTTCCTCCTCACGTCTCGTACCACACCAAGCCTGACCAGCACCAAGCCTACCCTCCTCGGTCCGAGACGCCCACGTCCGCGGGCACTCGCTACAACACCTACGCGACCCAGGGGAAGGGCTCCTCGGCTCTCCACTCCAAGCCTCGCAGCCGGACGGAGTTTGTGTCCTCGGTGAGCCCGACGGGCCCGCGGAACGCCAGCTATGCCGCCGAGGACGCCCCGCCCTACCCCACCATCCGGAGGGTTCAGTCGCTGCACGTCCCCACCCCCGCCGCCTCCGCTATCCGCTCCGTCCCCATCTCCCGCACCGAGGTACCTCCGGACGACGAGCCGGCATACTGCCCGCGCCCGCTCTACCAGTACAAGCCATACCAGCCCCACTCCGACTACCACGTCACCCAGCTACAGCCTTACTTTGAGAACGGGCGAGTGCATTACCGCTATAGCCCTTACTCCAGCTCTTCGGGCTCCTCTTACTACACTGCCACCGACGGGAGCTTTTACGACCTGGATCCCTACAGCACCGTGCGGGTCAGGCCTTTCCACCCCTTACCCGTCCGAGATTTCACCCCGTACGCTACCCGGCTGCAGAGCAAAGGGCTGTATCGCTACCCCGGCTTGTCCGCCTACCCTCGGGGCAGCCTCATCTCTCACCTCGCCGGCAAAGAGCACAGCTTCATCAGCAGGGATGTGCCACCCGCCCCGGACATCAAGCACACGTACATGTCGTGGGACCTGGAGGACATGGAGAAGTACCGCGTGCAGTCCATCCGTCGGGAGAGCCGCACGCGCCAGAAGGTGAAGGGGCCAGTCATGTCCCAGTACGATAACGTGGCCCCGCTGCTGCCGGAGGAGCTGGGGGGGCTGGATGCCGTTCACTTGCGCAGCAAATCGGACCCTGGGAAAACGGGCCTGCTGACGGTGGCTGAAGGGAAAGAAGGGAGGTACCCGGCCAAAGCCGCCGCGCCTGAGGGGGACGAGCGGTACTACCTGCAGCACCCCGAGCCAGAGCTGGACAGAGCCCACTACCACGGGGGCTACGGGAACGGGCAGCCGGAGAAGCCCTCGCTTCCCCAGAAGCAGAGCAGCGTCCGGAGCAGGAAGCTGCACGAGCCGGGCTGCGCTGCCGGCGAGCACAGGACGCACTTGCTGCAGGAAGCGAACCACAGGCAGCCCTCGGAGCCCAAGAACGGGCCCCCTTACCCCGACTACAGGCCCAAAGGCGGCCCGGAACCCCCCGAGCCCCTTGGTTACCAGCACTCGGGGGGGAAGTACATCCCAGCCAGCCAGGAGACCCTGAGGCTGAGCCACAAGGAGGGGAGGCTGGCGGAGGACAGGCCCGATTTGGAGAGGTCTCGAGCCAGGCCGATGGTGCCCGTGGAGAAACACCCCCGGGACTGCTATAAGGAGGAGGAGCACGGCCCCGCTCCCGCAGCCCCGCCGCCCAAGCCCGAACGGAGCCACAGCCTCAGGATGCAGCACCCCGAAACCCTGGAGAGGGACTCTGCCCTCCTCTACCCCTACCAAACCCTGGGGAAGCGCCAGAGCGCGATGACTGTGGTGTCCCAGTACGACAATTTGGAGGATTACCATACCCTGCCTCAGCACCAAAGAGGGGGCTACGCCGGAGGAGGGGGGTTCGTGCCCCCCAGTTTTAGTCACATGCACAGTAGAACTTACGCCACGGCCCTGGGGCAGGGAGCCTTCCTCCCGACGGAGCTGTGCTTGCAGAGGCCTGAAACAGAGGTCCCCGTGGAGTGAGCTGGTGGGGGGGGG
>JANVCC010000064.1:317991-336084 GCA_025345505.1 Todiramphus chloris collaris
ACCAAACAAAAACAAAACCCCACAACCCCAAAAACAAACAAACAACAAAAACCCACAACCAAACCTAACCCTACCTTGATGGAGCAAAGCAAACCCACCTTCAGCCCCCACCCCTACCAGCCCACCACCCACTGTTTTTATGTAGTAGAGATAGAGCTTTTCCATGTAGTTTTGAGACAACTGGAATGGGAGGGCAGACTGGTAGCACGTAGATGGTGCCCGAGAGGCCGGGCAGAGCCAAAAAGAGATGCTGTTGGGGCAGGGAGGGAAGGAAAGTGTCTTTTCCTTCCCCAGATTTGACGTTGGCCATTCCCACCACTCCCCCCCAGTCCTGTGCATGAGGGACTGTGCACGTGGCTGTTCCCCCTGCCGTGTGTAGTGAGCTGCCCACCCCACCGCTGGGTTCCACCGAAGGGTCTCCCCGACAGGCCTTGGCAGAACCGCTGTTCTGCCCCTTACACAGCAGCAGGGGGCTGAGAGCTGGGCAAAGGGGGAAAGACTTCCAAGGATTTTCTTCTCAATAAATGCTGAGGTCCTGCCTCTTCCTTGAGAATTACTGCTTAGGCCTAGGGGGTCCACCTCGGTGGCTTCAAAGGGGGTGGGAGCCCGTTTCCACCTGGAGCCTGTGGAATTAGGCTCTGAAGGGAGCTCAGATCTGCAACGCGCTTTCTAAAAATCGCTCGCTTAACAAGCTGCTTCCAGTGAGCAGACATCACAGTAAACTGACTGCAAGAAATCGACCCCAAGCAATCAAGCTGAATTGATTTCTTCTCTCAGTTTCCCCAGTGTCAGCAGAGGCCAGCTACAGGAGCCAGGCAGGGCAGGTTTGAGTTTCTTGTACTAAAAAGAACTTGAACACAAACCCCACACCAAAGCACGGCCAGACGGGTGGGAGCAGCGCACCCATTTCACCCCAGTCCCTCTTTACTGCTCAGCTGTATCTACAGCCCAGGCGGTTCAGGAGCTGGCCAGACAGCATCATCTCTACCAAAAAAAAAAAATACTATGAAAATAAAAATCTCTATAGCATTGCGTCCAGCTTGTAAATCTGAGCCCAACTCACCAGCTGGCAATGTGCTGAGTTACCTGCATGACCAGCTGTTTACCCCCAGACCACATCCTGCAGCTCTTAGATCAGGGAATGCTCCTTACTGACCTTAAACTGAAGGTCTACAGGACACAGCTTTCTGTGGCCTTTGGATTCCACCTTGGCAAGGGGAGGGGGACCCCTGTGCAGCGGTGGCACACGCAGGGTGATTACGCTGTGAAATAGCATCGCCTCCGGTACCGCAGGCATAGCTCCTGCCAGGGACCGGCAGTAGGGACAGAAGGCCAGTGCGCTCTGTAATCCACTGATAACCTCGTTCTAGGTATTTAGAAGCTTTTTCATATTGTCCAAGAAGCCAGGCAGCATCTCAGGACTTGCCAGGACTCACTGCAATCCCACCGTACAAAATAAAGCGCATCCGTTTCGCAAGGCAAGAAGATTTAAGGAGTTTTTAAATCTTCACCGATAAATTCCCAGGCTATTCCCGTTCCATGTGGTTGAAGGAACTTCTCTACCTGGCTTTGAATCTATTAAAAACCTGGAGGTCCTGCAGTTAGCATGCAGCTGTGGAAGATAAAGGGGACCCAAGATGGCATTTTTCTCTTGAACAAAAAGTTCATGGCTCTTTTGGCGCTTTTAAATCAAAAGGAAAACCTGCTTCTAGTAGCTGCCTAGTCTTTAGCTGTTTGCTTCCTTCAATCTCGTAGCCTTGTCCGGGGCTGTTTCAGTCACGCTACCTTACGGTCTTACTTTCTTGTGCAGTGCTGTTGGTTTAAGCATTTTGTTTAGAAGAGTTGTTCTTACACGTTACGGAAATAAATTGGGCAGTCAGAAAGGAAAAGGGGAAAAAAAATAAGAGAAAATAAGAAGCACTGTGATCCAGGTTATCACAACCTCCTGGTGAGAAACTGCCAGGGTTGGGGTTTTTTTGTGAATGCTTTTCAGACTGTTTTCTTTTGATGAAAACTAACATAAATTTATATAAAAAGGGGCCATTCGGTGAGCCCCGTTGTGGGCCACCCCATCCACATCGCTGGCTAGCTCCCTGGGTAGCTGACCTGCTACCTGGGGAAGTTCAGGTAGGAAGGCCTTCCCCTGGCCTCCTCCTGGGGAAGCTGACCTGCCCAGCTTCCTCGGTGCGAGCTCACCAAGGGTGCCCTGTCCACAGAGGTCCGTTGTGTTGGGACGAGCACCAGTCCCCGGCCGCTGCGGCACAGTCCCCGTGGCTGCCGCTCTCCTGCCGACAGCTCCGGTTGAAGCAGGGACAATGTGTTTTGTTTCAGGCAATTTGGGATTCAGGTAATGAGAGCTGTAGGTCAAACCTCTCTCTTCACAGAAGCCTTAACTCCCCGCTCCTGCCCCCGCCGCAACGCTCCTCACCTCCAGTTTGGCCTTAGCTTAACAAGGACTATCCTTCCGCTACGGGGACTGAACCCAGTCCCCCGTAAGCGTAACCGCCTCTGGATTCTCCTGCTCGAAGCCACCCTCCCTCTAGAGCCATCTCCCTCTAGAGATCAAGTGCCATCCCTGGACAACTCCTGTTCCTTGGAGCCTTGTGCTGCTGCTGCCTGGGCTCTTCAGCTCCCTGTGCTGTGTGAAGTTCCAGGAGCTAAGCACGCTCATCCCATGGAAAAAACCACCCTGCAAAGAGCTTCTAGAAGCGCCCACCCGTACACGTCAAGGGCTGCTACAGCCAGCCTTCCCTTTGAGAACGAGAAGGTCTCACTTAAAAAGCAGCAAACTCAAGACCCAGCATCCTCCCGTCCCTGCAGAGCCACATCAGCACGTACTAAAAGGGCTGGAAGCCCTCGAAGAACCCAGACTCACTTCTGCACCCCAGCGCTGAGCCACAAAATAAACCCCAAAAGGTGAAGGCACCAGGTTTTCCCCAGACGGTAACAAAAAGAGCTGATTTTGGTGTTGCTACTGCCCATGGCTTAACCATCGAGCGTGGTTCAGCAGCTACCCCATGCTAAGCCATACAGTGAACTATGCAGTTCTGCACTTGCACTGGGGGGGTGATGGGATGGTCCTTAGAAAGTATCTTGCATCCTCATTAGAAAAAAAACCAAAGCCACGCAGCTGTCTCATTCCACAAATGAAGATTGGAAATGGCATTGTCCAGCAGGGCCAGGAGGGGAGGTGACACCAGGTGTCTAAGTGAGGTGGATGACCTGGAGGTAAGTTGGGAGTTCAGCTCTTGGTGGTCTAGCAGAGCCATGGGAGAGAGAGCAAGGGGATGGCAACGCGGGTAACACCCCAGGGCAAGTCCAGTTCTGCTCAGATCAAAGTCATTTGTGGCCTCTCTCCAGCAAGGTGAACAAGCAGCCGTGTTCTTAAATAATGCCCTTTGACTCCCACAGACTGTCTGCATCTTGAATCGCCCCTTCCCAACCTCAGCTGAGCTTCCTGCTGCATGCAAGAGTTGAGTGCAGTAGCATCCCCCAGTTCTGGATTCCACCTCTGCTCTGGAGCAGAAGGTGTGACCCATAGGACACTTTCCTCAGCAAAGACGTGCAGGTGTTGGGCAGGTAACACAGACAGCCCCTATGAAGTCTTTAAGCATTCATTTCTGATTTTTAAAGTCTGTATCAGGTGAAATCTATATGCATATGTGACAAAACACCCACAACATCGTGCCTGCGTCTTTCCAGAGCTCCTCGGTTTGCGCTCGTCCTTCGCAGGGCTGGGGGGAAGGGGTCAGTGAGGATTGCACAGGGGTGAAGTTGCTACAGGAAACCAGAACCACCTTGAGAAAAGCACGGCTCCCGCTAAGGCCAGGGAGGGACGGAGCCGTTCAGCGGCTGACGGGGCACTGACCGGAGCGACGCGCTGGGTGTTGGGAAATCTGGCTGAGAGCTTGTTCCCCTCGGGTGGAGGCTTAGGCGTGAAACGTTCCCCAGGTCCCCCATGTTCAAGGCATGGTCCTCTTAACCAGGCGTACGACATCCCTTTGTGTGCCGAAGACATCCCTTTGTGTGCCGAGTCTTGCCTCGTCCAGTCAGGGGGAGGGAGGGTGGGGGGTGGGGGGGGAGAAAAGGGTTGTTTTGCAGTTCATTTTCCTGCTGTAGAAGACTTGATTCTTTTTATTTTTTATTTTTTAATTCTTTCCCTGAGCCGCATGAGAGAAACATCCCAGAAAGTCTTGGGTTCCCTTTGGAGTTCCCTTCACTTTAATTTATATAGTGTCTTTTTTTGTGAACTGGTGTAAAATGTATATGCCGACAAGCTCATGTATTTTTATGTAAATATTTTTTGTGGTTTCCCCACTTGCCCTTCTCTGTAAATATTTAGAATTCTCATATTCTTCTCACCTTGTATGATGCAGATGTGGTTTGGTTTCTGTTTTTTATTTGTACTGTAATGCAACAATCCAGACTGAGGTGTCTTGTGGTGTTAAACAAAAGCAACAGTCCCACTGAGCTCACACTCAGATGTACAACTTGACAGCATTAATCAAGCCAGGTTAAAAACTACTCCATTGTGTTTGTGTGTGGTTTTTTTGCCTCTGCCTCGTTAATTAATGGTATATTTGGTATAAAACCAGACCAAAACAATGTAAGAAAATGGAAAAAGCCAGTTTAGAGCCACGCTCTGGAGGGATGCTGGCGGGTATCTACAGACAGCGTGGGGGGACTTTGCATTTGTACAAATCACAGGCTGGTTTGGGTGGGAAGGGACCTCTCAAGGTCACCCAGTCCAACCCCCCTGCAGGGAGCAGGGCCATCTGCAGCTAGAGCAGGGTGCTCAGAGCCCTGGGCAACCTCCCCTGCAATGGTGCCAGGGATGGGTCAGCCACCACCTCTCGGGGCAGCCTGGCACAGGCTCTCCCCACCCTCAGCACCAACAATTTCTCCTTCTCTCTGCTCGAAATCTCCCTCTTTTCATTTCAACCCAGCCCCCCTTGGCCTGTCCCAACAGGCCCTGCTCAAAAGCCCATCCCCATCTTTTTGACAGGTGCCTTCAAGTCCTGCAAGGCCCCCAGAAGGTCTCCCCGGAGCCTTCTCTTCTCTGGGCAGAGCTCCCCAAGAGCCAAGGCAATTGAGAATTGCCCCCCATGTCACTGCTTACCTGCTCAATTACAGCCCTGACAGCTTTGTAACAAAAAATAGCCCAGACTGGGCTTGAGTCTCCCTCTCACCCAGCACGACAGCGCAAGGAGAAACAGCCTGACACTTGCACAGAAGGCACAGGGCAGTTAAGTTGGGACTAACAGATGGCAGCGGCCACCTTGGTCCTTCGAGCTGGCCAGGAGAGATGCTGCAGTAATGTTTATAGCTAATCACAAAAAGGTGATTAAAGGAAGGTAATTTAATACATTTTTAACATTGTAAGAAGGACATGTACCAGTTTTTCATCTGCTAAATGTTGCATGCTTCAGAATTGATGCCAGGAATTAAACCAACCTAATGCTCCTCTCCCTGGAGGTCAGCCTCCAGTCAGGTCCTGCATGAGCACAGAGGGACTGCCAGGTGTTAAGGCTTGTGGTAGATCCATCTCTTGGAACCTTGGCCTCGCCCACCCCCAAATCCTCACTTTACAATCCAGATCTACTTACTAATACACATCCAGCTTCTCCAGCTGAGCGTTCCTGCCCTGTCCCATCAGCAAGCTGAGCAACCCGCCCCTGCTCTGCTCTTCAGCCTCTGCTCAGCACCATCAATTTCTGCTGCTCCAGAGCTACACGGTCAGGATCAGGAGGTCCTCACAAAGGCTGCCATGCAAACCCAGCAGCCACCCTACATTTTGGTGCGAGCAACACCTCTCCCCTCTGCAGAGGCACTAAACCCAACGAGCATCTCCAGAGACACCGATCCCACAGCCACGGTACAGTAAGACTTGGAGGCTTCACACACCAACACAGGGACACCCCATGCTCACCTCCCGCCCCTATGTGCCCGACGACATCATCTGTTCCCACCACCAACGCTGAAGCCCTTGAGGCTGAAGGCAGAACACAACGAGGATGAGTTATCAACCAAAAATCAGGTCCAGTAGCCAAATTCACATCCTAATGGATTCCCTGCACAGTACAGTGACTGTCAAAAGGATGGTTGTCAATGATCGCATCTACCCTGAGACTCGGGTTTGAGGGGAATAGAGACTGGAGCCCACTGCATCCCCGAGAGCTGACATGCCACCTCCCCAGCTCGGTTTGGCCTAAAATGCTTCCAAAAATAGAATCGTTTAGATTGGAAAACACCTTTAAGATCAAGGCCAGTGCTTTCCCTTCCCAGCCAACACGGGTGTTTCGTTTAAAGACCCCCCTGGGTATCACAGTGGGCACAGGAGTTCTCAGCTGGGTGTTTTTCCCACGCACGGAAGGATTCGGTTCCTACGAGCAACGCGTTTCTCAGCTGCACACCCTCCTTGAAGGGAAGATGAAACGCTCAGGTCTTCAGACAGCCCATCCCCAGATCTACATCCAGAGCAGGCTGGGGAGAGGGGAGAAGGACGCATCTAAAGCTCAGAGCCGGGGACTGGTAAAACCCGAGAAGAAATCTGATTTTCCTGCAGTGCTCCCACCAGGGAGCGCTGCTAAACCAGGCTTGCCTCTCAGAGCCAACCTCGGACCGGTGGAAAGGATTCTGTTCCATTCTAGTAGCTTCTGCTCGGGTTTCCAACTCCTGACAGCTAAGAGTGGGGGCTTTATTACTTTTTTCATTTTAAAAAAATTAAATAAAATCGGTATTTTGAGTATTTAAGAGCCCTGCTTGGCTCCCGACAGCAACACCAGCTTGCAAGGGTCACACAGAGCGCTCAGCTAAGGGCTGACTGCTCACCGAATGCTGAAGCACCCGAGCTGCAAAGCTAGCTGCAGACACAGTCACATCACTGCTGCTGGCCAGGGACTCCAGCCCTGCAGGAACACTACAACATGTTTGCTTCAAGGCTAGGAGTGTCATCCAGAAGCAGCAACTGATACTGGACAAGCCAGGAAGATATGGTGCTTGCTCAACCCCTTGTCTTCCACCACTGAGCAAGGGTGCCCTGCTAAGATTATCCGACTACGCACCCAGAAGACCCCACCAGCCACAAGCACCAAGGCCAGCATCTATCAAATCAAATCTTAAGAGAATAGAGGAGTATCCAGCCACACACAACAGCTGCTTGCAGGGTGAGACCTGCTGAGACCTGTTGAACCTCCCTTCCCAGAGCAGGACCGGGCACGAGCCAGGATTTGGCTTCTCACCTCCACAGTAGTCAGGGGCTGAGCATCTACTCCAGGCAGGCTCCTTCCCCCTGGGTCCAAGCAGGGCAGCAGAACAGCCCATGGCTTTCTGCCCCCATGAAGGGCCCTGCAGGCTGGAAGCCCTCAACATGGGGAGGCTTCTGGTGCCACCTCTCCGGAAGGGCTTGACAGAAGCTTGCCAGAGTGTCACCAGAACAAGGGAGGGGGGTCCCACAAACCCCCTAAATTATCATTCCTGGTGCCAAAGCAGAGCTCGAACAACAGGCTGTCACAGATGGCAGTGTCCTGCCCACTGCCTGGGTCACAGCTCAGGAAAGCCACACCATGGAGGCCAAGAGCAACAACCAAAATGGATGGGAAAGAAAAAGCAATCCTTTGCTCTTCTCATCCTCCTGAAGACAGCCAGAGCAGGCTCCCTGCTGTCCAGCCCACTCTCCCTCCTTCTTCCCACACCTCCTGTGGGAAGAGCAGAGAAGGCACAGTCCTGCACCTCATCTTCATCTGTGCAAAAGCTTTGGAGCCAGCTCTGCATAGAATCATACAATCATAGAATGGTCAGGGTTGGAAGGGACCTCAAAGCTCATCCCGTTCCACCCCCCTGCCATGGGCAGGGACACCTCCCACTAGAGCAGGTTGCTCACAGCCCCAGCCAGCCTGGGCTGAAACACTTCCAAGGATGGGGCTTCCACCCCCTCTCTGGGCAGCCTGGGCCAGTGTCTCACCAGCCTCATGGGGAAGAAATTCTTCCTCCTGTCCAACCTGAATCGACCTCTCTCTAGTTTTAATCCATCCCTCCAGTCCTGTCACTGCCCAACAGCCTAACAAGTCCCTCCCCAGCTTTCTTGTAGCCCCTTCAGATACTGGAAGGCCACAATAAGGTCTCCCCGGAGCCTTCTCTTCTCCAGACTGAACAACCCCAACTCTCTCAGTCTATCCTCATAGCAGAGGTGCTCCTGTCCCCTGATCATCCTCGTGGCCCTTCTCTGGACACGTTCCAGCACATCCATAGCCTTCCTGTGACAGGGGCTCCAGAACTGGACGCAGTGCTGCAGGTGAGGTCTCACCAGAGTGGAGTAGAGGGGGAGAATCCCCTCCCTCGATCTGCTGGCCACGCTTCTCTTGATGCAGCCCAGGATATGATTGGCTCTCTGGGCTGCAAGAGCACACTGATGGCTCAGTCACTGATGGCATCAGGAGCACCACTCGCCTACCCCTCTCCAACCACTTCAGCTCCAGCTCCTGAAGGGTTTTTTTGTTGTCCTGTCAGTTGGGTGCACACATGCAGGAGGACAAAGCTCTGAGGTCAAGTCAGGAGCACAGTTGGCATCAAAGCATAACATTTAAAACTACAGACCTCGTCAGGGATTCTTTACCACCTGCTTAATCACAGTGGGCTGCAGACTCCAGCCCCACTGCTGAGCTCATGCAGCATCCCCACAGCTCTGCAGACAGGGAGCTGTCGCTGCTTCATCCTGCGGTGCCACCAAACTACAGCCCTGCCCCATCTCTTAAGTCACACAATCTACAGGCTACAGGGCACAAAGTGAAGATGCAACCCGCAGGAAGCATCCATTAAACAAGGAGCAGGCTGTCCTGTCGCAAGAAGAGGAAGGTTTGATGCAATACACATGTCAGGATGTTATGAGCATCATGATCCTTCAAGTTCAGAGCCCCTGATCCCTCCTTGCCCCAGTGGGCCAAAGTAAATCATCAGCTTCCAGACAGGCACGCTCGACTCCAGACATTATGTCTGCGCTTTATGATTCAAATTGACAGTCAAGACAGGCTCTCTTACAGTATCTGCCTTATCACCTGCCTGGAAAGATCTCACTGCCCAACACAGGCCTCCTCTAGACTCTTCAAAGAGCTGCCATCCCGTCTGTCTTGTCTTTACATCTCTCTCTGCAGATTTCCCTGCCTGCAAGTGCTCCAAGTTATCAGGCCTCTGCCAGCCACACTCAACTTCAGCTCCTACTTCAAGAAGATCACTGTGCTACAAAGGGACCAGAGTTCTCCCCAGCTTGTGACTAGAGACGCCCATCACGCACCAGATTCACACAGGAGGCTCTGGCTGTACCATGTAAATGAATTTATTAATTGCAGACAGATCTAGTCAGTGAGGCTGCTGCTTTTCTGGGCAAAGAAAAGTTGTCCTTCCAAATATCAAAGGCAATGGGAAAGAAGGAGATCCTTGTACAAAAGGGCAGCTAAACCTGGTGGCAATTATCTCTTTAGAAAGATGCAAGACTTGTAGAAAATGTGACAGGTTACGAAGGGGAAACAGGTTGCCCCAAGGGCAAGGGGAAGGTTTTCAAGTAAAAATGTATTAATCTTTTTTTTTTTTTTTAAAGACTTAAGATGCTAGAGAAGAATGTTTAACTCTAGCAACCTCTAGAACTTTGTTCATTATTCAAACCACGTGAACATCTGAGGACCGGAGACCTGGAAGGCTTCAACGAGAGGTAACCTGGCATGTTCCCAGCGAGGAAGTGCAGGAGACCCTGTGTCAACCATGGTGGGGGACAGCAGCTGCAATGGTTCTCAGGTCTTCTCTCAGGACCCAGAAGCCCCATTCCATTTCTCTAACCCCCGACTACCCCAACAAGATGCACTCAGGAGACATCCAGGAAGAAACTGATCCTGACCCACTCTTCAAACATAACCCAAACCAACACAGAAGTGCAGGAGCGAAGCAGGGACCAAGCTGTTGTGCAGGACCAAGCACAACAAGGCGGGTAGCACAGCACACCCGTGGTAACTACAACCCGAGCCTCCCCTCCTCCAGACCAACATTCTCCCTCCTGGGCAGACCATCTCATCTATAGTAATATTCGAGGAGAGCCTCATTCTGCTGTATTCCGAGTTATAAATTCAAACAGAAGGATAAAAAATGTGCCAGACAGGGCCAGGTTTCACAAGCTGCATTCACTTGATTAGCATCTTTTCCTTTTTTCTTCAGATTTCCTTTAGTTGCCTTTTTTTTTTTTTTTTTTTTGGCGGGATCTTAATCAGCTTGCTTAAAGAATTTATTTATTTTTTTGCCTATTTCACACTTTTAGTTTCTCTTCTCTGAATCCAATCCAAGCTCTGCAGCCTTTCTCCCTTTATCTAGCCTCAAAAGGATAGCAACAAGAGCATAAATCTGTCATCTTTTACCAGCAAAGACAGGGTCACTGCGGAGGCACGGTGACACAAGAACGTCCCACCACAAACGTGAACACCACACTGTGCTGGCCATTAATGTTTCACCAGTATAAAGTGGAAGTGTGTTGAGAATAATTCATAACTTCCCAGTTAACGAGCAGCAGAGTCTACTACAGGAGGCTACACAGAAGTCACCAGTTTCTGCAGTGGAACAAGAGAAGCTGCTCTGAACTTTCTCGTATTTCCTCTGTGTGAAAAGCTTTCGGAAAGGGAAAGCAATATTAAAAGAAGGGCCACTTTCTGAAGTGGAAAATACTTTCCCCCTTTAGCAATATGACTTCAAAAGCAACCCCAAAACGCTTTAAGCAAGCCCCCAATCTACAAACTTTTCCCTCCCTCCTGGGGGATGATTTTAAGCTCCAGGATGAGCACAGCAGGCAGCAGCTCCCCTCAACAGGGAGCCCTGGAAGAGGCAGAGATCTCTCCCGTGCCCGGTCCCAGCTGCCCACAAGAACCGGGCACCGCCTCAAGCCACCACTACTGAGAGCAACGGGCAGGGAGCAACTACTCAGACATTTGTTCAGATGCATTTTCCGGGTGCCTGACAGGAGAGACTGTGGTCTGCAGAAGTGCCGAGTGCTTGGAATTGCTACCCAAGAGCCATGTTTCAGGTACCTGAGGGCTGATGATGGTGTCAGAGATCCCTGCATCCACAATGCAACTTAACCCAGGAATTTTCACCTTGGGTTCTGAGGTATAGACCAGCAAGACTGGGAAATGCCCCTTTTTAAAGATCCAGATGGGTCATTTACTGCTTGTGAAGCATATAGATACCATAGCAATCAATGCCATAAAAGCTTTCAGTTAATCATTCGTTTTTCCAGGGCGGGATTTGAATCAGTCATACAGGGACAGACCCAACACCACAGAAGGAAAAAAAGGCTCCACAGAGGCTGAGCAAGGAAACACAATCCATTCTACACACCAAGGCTGGAAAAAGATAACGTAGCAGTGCAGTTAAAGGCCAGCATAATGCACACACCAAACGGTGCAAATTGAGATTCATCAGAAATCTCTTTTCTGGCAACTCCCACCTTTTAAGTACTTCGTAACCTTGGGGCTATGTGGGTTTTTTTTGTGGGTTTGGATTGGAGATGCAACCTCTGCTCTCCGCTTCCGCACAAGCATTAGCATTTTTTTCCACAGAGCACGGCTCTGCTCCCACCCTCAAATACAGCAGCCTAAGTGTCCTTGTGCCAGCTTTCTTTTGTCTCATCTACAGGATGAATAATGGAGCAGTGGTAAAGAAGAGAGCAGACAGCAAGAAGCTTAAACCTGAACTGGCCAAATGAGAAGGAAGCTTTGTTGGTTTGCACCTACCCACAATAACACCACTGGGAAAGCCTCATTTAAAGCCCCCGTCATGAAAGTGAAGAAAGAAAACAAGGAATTAGGGTTACATTCTCTTTTCCCCCCTCTGGCACTCATGCCCTGATAGGTGAAATGTGCTGGGGCATCTCTGATGTGGGCAGCCCCTCTTGAGATGATCCATGCTCATCTCAGGGGGGTCACAGGAGGGTACCATGACTTTCCCCCATCAGGACACACGGACCACAGGCTAATTACCCCACTGGTAAATCACACTCACAGGATGAATATCCTTTATAAGCAGACGGGGTCCAACAACGTGAAACTGGCCCAGCATAGAGACGTCCCATTCCTGACAAGAACATCAAACATACCGTTCACTGCAGTACTGGTGAAGATGGATTTCACAACACTCCAGTTTCTAATTAACCAGACCTTCTTGGGAAGCAGGTTTTACCCCCATTTTTCTGAAGAAAAACAGAGGGCCAAGCTCAGTGAACTTTCTGGGGTCAAATGGCAAGTGGGACGTGACAACAGGACTCCACACCTACGACCCAAGACATCAGGGTACTATGCTAAGAGAGATCGATTCCTGACTTCATGCAAGAATAAACTGTGGGATTCATTTGGTGATGTGAAACAAGTCAAACCTACAGACCCTTCAGAAGTTCCTCAACAAAGCCCGATTTAGGAGGCTGAACCTGGCTCAGATGCCAGCAACAAAGGCAGTACCTTCTGAGATAATTAAACAGCTAATCACTTTTAAGTAACTGAGCCTCTCATTGCTAGCTGGAAATATGAAGCAGGGTTCTCTGTTTTTGTTTTAGCAGGCAGGGTTAGGGTGGAGAGCTGTAATGACCCACGACAGATGCACACCCAGCCTCTCCTACTGTGGAGCTTTGCTTTGGTGCGCTCCTGGGACACACAGGCTAAAGCATCCCGAACGCAGGCTCCATACTCAACAATTGTATCAGCACTTGAGGAATAGAAATGTCAAAGCAATTAAGTCTGAAGAGGTTCTTTTTCTCTCTGTCCATTCAAATTCTGTGAAACATTCCTCAGCTTAAGCTTTTCTGCAAAAAAATTATCAATATAAAATGATGACTTTTTCTTCTGCTTTTTGAGAAAAAGCTGAAAGCAAGGAATCAGAAATGGGACAGAAAAGCCTCCCCTAAAACTGCCAGGTTTTCCACTCCAAACCAAAGCGTTGCCCTTTTTGTAATATACGGGCTTGTTTCTTCTGGCATTTTCCAGTGGAACAAAGCAAGTTTAAGAAAGCCATTTAAAATCAGCCTCTGAGCTACTGCAGCCCATCGCTTCACCTTCTCACACCCCAGTGTTGCCAACTCTGAGACAGACACAATAAAAAACCTACTAAGGACAAGGACTCTGCTGTTGTTGGCTGTTCAGCAACGGGCTCCGTGTGACAGCTGTGAATTGTTTCCCATGCACACAAAACATTTTCCATTTAAACAATCAATAAAGTGTTTTCTCTGAACCCTCGCCAACAGATGAGGCTACGCTCTCCCCTTCTGCAAACAAACTTCTGTTACGTGCCTGGAAACCACCTGGGTGCCGCTGCGCATACTTCACGGATGGCCTAGAATGAGTGGCAAGAAGTCAAATTACTGAGCACCAAACCTCACTGAAAGTCACAAACACCCTCCCGAAACTGAGTTGCAATGGTAAATTCACCACGAATTATCAATCCACTGCCGACACTGCAAGGAACCTCATTGCCATTCCCCTTGCCTTCTGATAAGAACATAATCCCTGAATCCCAGCACGCTGGGGGTTGGCAGTGCCCTCTGGAGCTGATCTGGTGCCACCCCCCTGCTCCATCCAGCAGGGGCACCCAGAGCAGGGGCCCAGCAGCGCAGGGTCCAGCCGGGGTGGGAATCTCTCCAGACAAGGAGACTCCACAGCCTCTCTGGGCAGCCTGGCACAGCCTCCCACACCCTCACACCAAAGAACTTGCTCCTCCTGCTCAGGGGGAACCTCCTGGGTTCCAGTTGGTGCCCACTGCCCCTTGTCCTGGCGCTGGGCACCCCTGAGCAGAGTCTGGCCCCAGGCTCTTGCCCCCCGGGGCCCTTTAGCTCTTGCTCAGCATTGCTCAGCTCCCCTCTCAGGCTGCTCTTCTCCAGCTGCACAGCCCCAGGGCTCAGCCTTTCCTGGCTCACAGCCCTTTCCAGGCCCCTCAGCATCTTTGTAGCCCCTGCTGGAGTCTCTCCAGTAGTTCCCAGTCTCTCTCAAACTGAGGAACCCAGCACTGGTCCCAGGTCTCCAGAGATGACCTCACTAGGGCAGCGTAGAGGCAGAGCAGAGGCAGAGCAGAACCTCCCTCAACCTGTGCTGCCCACACTCTCAATGCCCCTCTCCTGGGGAGAACATTGTCCTTCTTGGCCACAAGGGCACAGAGCTGGCTCATGGTTAATAACTTGGCATCCACCAGCTCTCCTGGCTGCTTCTCCACAGAGCTGCTTTCCAGCAATTCATCCCTTCACCTGTACTGGTGCATTGGAGCAACCCAGCGTAGACTATCTGACGCTGACATGATAATCAGCTCTCTGACCACACTGCAGGGAGAAGCTGTACAGAAAATAAACCAGACCAATTTCTTCAAATAGTCTCCAAAACAGAAGCAGAAGAGTGAGGAGAACCGCAGGATGCACACAGCAACCCACCCCACCATCCTGCTGGGCACCAAAGCTGCTCAGCTTTGCTGCCCCCACCAGAGGGTAACAGCTCAGGCATCAGACGGAGATTCAGGCATCTGTCCTTTCAGTGCTCAAGGCCGACAAAGGCTCAGCATGACCATGACTCTGGCGTGCCATGCAGAGTCATCACCCTGGCACTTCTCCCAACAGGCAGAGCTGTCACAGGCCCTGACAGTCAGGGGTGCCCAAGCAACCGAGCGCTGGCTCCAGCAGCTCTCAGGTGGGAACAGAACCAGCGCCTTACGAAGGATTTGACAAGGGCTGTTGCAGCTCAGAGCCTGAGTTCACAAAGCTGAAGCTTAGGGCTTGAGAGAGACTGGATGAATGCCACCACAGACCCCTTTGCAGGTATCCTACAGAATATCTGCCACGTCTCCTTCTTTATCCCTTTGCACACATCCCAAGTGGATTCCTTTTCTGCAGCACATTGGTTTTGTCTTAAGATTCACACACACAAGGACACTCAAAGGTTAAGATCCCTCCACTGGCATGACTCTGGTCCAGCCAGTCACTACACAAACATCAAACTTCTTCTGACCATTAAACATGCACCGTGGGGAACACAAAGCATACAGAGCGAGGAAGCGAACACCACTAACAGACACCAAAGTGCAGGCCAGATGATTCTTCTCACCAGCTGAAGCTTGCAGCAAAGAGCCCCATTACAGCATGTGCCTTCCAACAGGTCTCACTTTCTGAGCCACCCACCCAAAAAACTACCCTTTAAGCACAGGACTTGCCAGAAGCCAGCAGAGAGATGATCTTCTCTAGTATCAAATGATCAAGAGGAAAAACCTCGGTCAAGCTTGTGCTACACGTTCACCTTTTAATATCAGTTTAGACTAAAAGTTTTCACAACATAAAGGTCCAGCAGCGACAACAACAGCTGGGTCCTCTCTCAGCTAAGACACTATCATACCATGTGTTCGTAATCATGGAGCACTCTCCTTTCATTTAGATTTACATCTAGCAGGGAGTTCCACAGACTTCAGGATAAAAAATACATAAATATCTGCATTACTTTGATCAGTTCAAAACCATCTTTTTCTTTTACATTTTTGTGCTGTTCTTGCTTTGCTTTTATGTTCTGCCACTCGCGCTGGCTCAGGGATGTGGCATTTCCATAAAACTCTTGGTCCCACTGAAAGAGAGAGGATTTCCAGGCTGTGGCCTTTCCGAAAGTACAAGTCACATCTAACTTTTTTACATCTCATTATATCTATGCCCTCCAGTCTTTCCTGAACCTACCACAGAGCTGCTGCCAGTCTGAGGAGGAGAGGGCAGGAGCTCTGGCAGGCAGATGCCCTGATGCTCTCGTTATCACGACGACAATGCGCTGCCAAGTTGGAGGAGTATTTTTAGACTGGAGGAAAAGAAAACCTGGGGATTTATCAGGGGAGTGTTAATACAAAAGCGACACCAAAACCAGCAGTGTTCTGTTTTCCCTGTGCTTATACAAACTGGATTTATTCCCTTCCCTTCTCTTGCTTTTCTAGACAAGGAAGTTGGTGCTTATCCAGCCACCGCAAGGTCTTAGGCAAAGCCACTAGGACAGAAGAGCACAGACGGAGGTCTCTGCTAGACCTGAAAGGGTTACAGGGTCATCTTCCAAGAGCTAACATTCACTCCTGCCATGGCCAGTGAGCTTGGCACAAACCACAAGGTCAGGCAGGGAAACGAGCCTTGGTGCAAGCACAGCACAAACAGACTGATCAGCAGCGCACAGTTCCCATGTTCCCTGCATTACCCTGCCCTCTGGAGACTTGCTGACATGTGGATCATCAAGGAAGCTAATCCAAGTAAAGTTTAAACTGGATTAAACCCCTGGGTGGACATGCCTTAAAGGTCTCTTCCAACCTACAGAATTCTGCAATATATCCAGAATTAGGAGCAGGTGGTGTTTAATTTAGCTTTGAAGTCAACAAATGAAGCCACTTTTATTCCTGATAAGAGCAGCCACGCTACAAGCCAGTGTAGTTTCAGTAAATCCACTTTAAATTCATGTTGTTAATTTGGGCTAATTTTCACCCAAGTATCCCTGTTTAAACAAGCTGGAAGCAAGACTCTGGAACAGCCTCCTTGGGCTGCTCTAGGAGTGACGTGGAGGCAGCCGACACAGACCCAGCATCGACAGGCAGGCTGGGGAACAATTTCAGCTCCTTCTGTGATGAAGCGTCAGTGACCTGCTTTGGTCCTTGAAGGACAACTGAAGCCACAGCGGAGTCAAGCTGGACAATTGCTCTGATTTTGTTACTCCAAGTTAGTGACCAGGCAACATTTGGGCTTGCAGCCCATTTTTCGACAAGAGCCGTTTTTGGCTTGGCTGTGCAGACAGATTATTTAACAGAAGGACAGGGGTGAAGGGAGGGGGGAAGGAAGGATTTAGTTTCTCCAGAGAAAGCAGCTGCTGCCAAGGAGCAAAATAAAATACTCTGGAGAGAAAAGTGCTTGACAAAAGACTAAGCCGTAGGTATTGTGTTCTTGGCATCGCTGGAGCAAAACTGGATGGAGCTACCGGCTGACATTTGAAATATGAAAGAGCTGAATAGATGGTAGTAAAACAGCAAAAGGAAGAGCAGAGGTACAGAGGCAGGGAGGAGAAGATGGGATTTGTATATGAATATATATATCCATTTCTGTACGTGGATACAGACCATCGTCAGCCTCAGGGCTTAGTGGAGAGCAGCAGGTGATGGTTCTCTTTCTCTCCCCTTCCCCATTGTCTCACACGGAAGCTTATTCCTCTTTACAATACAAAGCTATTGCAGCAGCACTAGCAAATATTGAATATTTTACAAAGCAATTCATTGAGCTGGAAACAGACCTTATGGAGGGAATTTTATCCAGATTAGATAAGCAGCCACAGACAGAAACTGATCAGAAAGCGGGATTTGGTTTGCCCCTTGGAGTTGGTTTATATTTGGGGAAAGAACAAATACGGTCAGATAAATATCCAAGCCAGATGCTTTCCCACCCTCTAAAACAAAACCACACACCTAGAAACTAGCATCGAATAAGTTTTAAGCTTCTGTGTACTCGCCCATACACTAGCCAAAACCAGCTAGATCCAGATATTAGTTGGAGGGCAGAATTCTGGAGAACAGAAACCCCAAAGATCACAGTTCTGACCAGTTTTGTGGATCAAGTGCAAGTGGGGGAGTAGGGAAGGAGTGCCTAATAATAATAATAATAATAAATAGCAAATAACTTTGGATAATAGATGAATAAGCCCAAAGTTGTTCTTAGACAGTAGTAGACCAAAAGTATGGTTCCAGTGACACAAAACCCTGAACATCCAACGTTGTTTGAATAATAGATTGACTTGCTTACACGCATTTCTCCCAGAGCAATCGTCAAGATCAAGAACTAATTATCTGCAGGAATCGTCTTGCAAATTTCCCATTGTAAACAGACTTAAGAAAATTTAAATTGCCCCAGCCCATTTGTGAACAGAACAAGGTAAAATTAGTTATTCTTTTCACTCAGATACTTATAGGCACCTTTTATTGCTTCCTCCTCCTCCCCCTTTGCACTTCATGGAATATCTCCACTTAACCTGTGGCCTTGTTCAGTGAGTGTCCTGGTTTGAGTGAAAACAGAACTAATTCTGTTCAGTAATTTTA